>PQXN01000307.1:0-43403 GCA_004786275.1 Botryotinia convoluta
CGAGCAAGAGACTTTCAGCAAGTATCTGAAATAAATCTAGTCGTTATAGGTTGCCGTTCATTGGGCCCCCGGGGCCTCTTGCGTCATGTAATAGCGTACTGATTGATATAACTTCTCGACTCTTCAGTTCTGAAAATGTAATATAAAATCTATGATAATTATAAGTTAGTAGTTGGTTTATAATCGAATCGAATTTATAAGGAAAAGAAAGAAAGCGGTAATTCTGTTTTGAGATTTTTGTTTGGGGTTTTATTGTATTGTATGTATGTATGATATTGAGAATTTTAATATATGTAGTCTGGTTTAGATTAGAAGGGTTAAGGTTATTAGATATATAAGATTGAGATATTCAAGTAATATCGTCTAACATAGACTGGAAGAGTTAGAGGGAATGTGTGAAAAGATTTGGGTATGTGAGTTTGTTGTATGTATGATTTTGAGATATTGAAGTTATGTGGTCTGGTGTATATTAGATAGGTTAGGTTTATTGTGTGAAAATGGTCTTGAGGATGTGAATTTATTAGGTATGCTATATAGAACATTCAATTTATGTAGTCTGATATGGATTAAATGGGTTGGGGTTATTGTATGAAAAGAGCTCACGGGATATATATTTATTAGATATATTGAAAATGACTTTTGAATATGTATATGCTTTGATGACGCCAATTGACACGACAAAGAAACAACGTCATCCCCCACAATGGACTTGTCCCAACTTTCTTTGTCGTCTTCTTTCTTCTTTATCAAGCAACCCTCAAGAACAATAAGATTGTCTTGAGAACAGTCCCTCAAGTCGACGATATAGATGCATCATCATGAAAAGATGAAGAACAAGAATTGAACAAATTAGCATGTGGAAGTACAAATGGCTTGATTACGTCTGAGAGAAGTTATATCTTTAAAACTCAAACCTCATTCATAACTACCCTACTATTCATACATCTATAACTATACATCAGTTATCTTTTTAACTAAGATTTAGAACACTCTACTAGCAGTTACAATCATGGCCGATACTATCATGGCCGATACTATCATGGCCGATACTATCATGCAAGACACTATCATGCAGGATGCTGATATGCAAGATACTACCACGCAAGACACTGTCGTGCTGGACCTTGTGCGAAAAGTAGCGAAGATGAAAAAACTCAGGAAAAATGTAGTGAAACCTTACGTCCGCGAAGACCTCTGGAAGCCTACCGAAACATTTCACCTTCTTCATCTCTACACCATCAACAGCAACAATACCTTGCAGGATGAAAAGGGCAGGTTCAACTACGGTCAAGGCGTAATAGCTAGCTTAGTCCGCGAAATGATGGCCGAGTCCGTAAAACATCACCCAGGAGGCTTGTTACACGCATCTGATCCATGGTTCCCCAGAACTTACAACGAAAGAATAATTCGATACAAGTTGCGACTGTGTCTTATAGAAGAAGATGACTTGGCGGTTGAGTTGGAGGCCGAGTTGAATGCTCACTATAGTATTGTCCCAGACCCCGCAGCAAAACAACCTTCTCAGGTTACAGTCGAGAGACGGAGACGAGCATTGGCGAAAGAATTGAAGCAGCAGCCGAAAGTCATTATTACAGAAGAAGCAATTCAAGAGGCAGAGCGCATGCTTGGAGAAGAGCAAGTTCGAAATGCAAATCAGACACTTAGATTAGAATTTAAGAAAGTTAGAAAGCCTGTTATCATTGATAAGACCGATGCTTGATCAACTTTGACCTCCATTTCTTAATTCATGCTCTCAAATCTAGACTGGTCCTAGTTTCCACGCATATCTTCTCATCTCCACTGCTGAAACCATCGTAACTTTGAAATTCAGGATAAAAATAAAACTTTCCTTATAAAGCCATAATCGTGCACCCCCATCCCAACTTGATCCTTATTTAAACCTTTCTTCCCTTTCGAATTTCCACATGCTCCTCAAGAGTCAGTCAACATTCTCCTTCACTCCACCCAAAACAATTCTTCCACTCACTTACCAAATCTGGGATTCTTAACTTTAAGCAAATCTTAGATACTTAGGATAGACCTTATTCAAATCCCAGATTATTCAAACATCGGCACTCGAAATCCAAAGCCAACGCTCAAGCCTCCCATCAAAACAAACAATGCCCACTCCAAAAAGTCAAAAGCCTTGGAAATGAAGGATCGAGATATTGAACCCACGAACAATACATTGAAGACAGTCTGCATATAGCACAGAATATCATGTTGTATCTTTCAATGTTATCGTTAAAAAGCACACTTATGCAAGACCCCCGATAATAATTTTTGTTCTCATGACACACGAAAATATTTTATGTTTTCTTAAAATCATCATCATTATCATCATAATCTTAATTTATATCATCTGTCCCAACTGAGTCCTTTCAATTCATAACGCACCATACACACTCAAAGATCCTCCACTCCCATACAGTACAGCCGTACCATTGTACCTCGACCCTGAGATGTACAATGTGAACGCACGCCCACGAGCATAAACTTGCCCAGAAACAGAAATCAAAACAGACCAGATGATGATCAGTAAATCCCTTTAAAACGCCCATTGCATATCCTTATGTTCATCATATCCCAAGTTGCTGTGATTACTCAACTGTGATTTCGGCGGTTGGGTCTTTCCTAATATCCAATTCCATTAAACCTTCTTTCTTATCAATGACAAGACCCTTCTCGTTGGCCAAATGCAGAAGACAGATGAAACAATAACTAGTCGAGATATCATTCATGACTTGTTTTGGATATACAGTCTGAAGGTTTTGCATGACGGTTGTAAACTGAAGGGTTTCATTTTCATTCGTAGGAATTTTGACAGGTGGGGTTGGGAGTCGTGATGTAGAAAGTGACATGTCCTGTTTTAATTTGTTAGTGATAACATTCGGGTACTATGAGGAACAGATAAACTTACTGGTTGTTCAGGCTCATTAAATCCAATGCCCTTCCATAACTCCTCTTTCAACCTCCTAACGTCAACCTTCTTGGCAACCCTAGCATATTGCACATATTCAGGCCTTAATCTTCTACTTTGTGTGACCAGCTGTGTACCAAACGCGCCCTCTTCCCCGTCTACACCTTGAGCTCCAGCATTCAATATGGCAGCGATACCACCAATACCTGCGCCTTGTCCTTCAGCTCCAGGCGAAAATTGTTCACGTGCGTCGGCGAATTCCATGTCGTCATCATCATCTATACCTGGCATTGCCAAACCGTCATCTTGGAAGAAGTTGGCGTCATAATCCCCATGAGGTGGAGCTTCATCTTCTAATGTGTGAGCAGGTTCTTCTTTTCGTGCCCAATAATCTTCACCAATCTCGCCTTCAGGAATATCATCCTCTTTCTTTTGACCAAAAGTTCCGGGTTTGGCACCGAACCCAGATTTTCGACTGCCCATTCTAGCTTTAGGTTTAAGGAAAAGACGTAACAGTTGTTTGGAGTTGAAATGCTTGTCATCGGGAAGAAGATTCCTTGTCTTGGACTTCCAATCTTTCTTTGGTAAAGATATCGTAGCATTGGTTGGTGCATGAGTATAAATGGTTTCAGCCAAAGTGGCATTTAAAGGAGAAATGAAGTCGATTTCGAATGGCTCTTTCTCTTTGCGTGGCTTTGTAACTGCTGGCTTGTTGACGTCTTTGATCTTTCGTATCCTCCAGTGTTCAGGACCGGCCCAATTCTTCTGCAACGCCTCGTCAAAATAACTCAAAATGTCATCATGGCCGCCTTCCTTCTTTGATCCACGATCAAGAGATATGATGTACTCGCCGGTTTCGGGGTCAAATGAACCAGCACCTCCTTCTCCATCCTCACCTTCGCCACCATCATTATCGTATCCCACATCGTGGACTCGCATGCGTGGTTCGATTGCGGCATCACGAGCCCAAGCTTCACCACCTTCACCAAATCCAGCATCATCTGGAATATCGAAATTTCCAAGAAGTCCATCGTCATCATCATCGAATCCAATAGGGTTATCATCGTCTAGGAAAATTCCTGACCTATCACCAACACCATTGTCATCCGACTTGTCTTTCTCTTGTCGCCAGTCTTCTGGTGCCTTTAAAAATGGAATATCCATAGAGCCAGAGGGATCTCCAAGGTCGAAATTCTTCAATGATGGACAAATGTCTTGTTCTTCAAGGAAATCCAAGTTCGGGAAAAACTTGACTCCTAAAGCTTCCACATCTATCTCCACGTCATCTCCATCATCTTCGTCGTCCTCATCATCTTTTAGAGTAACATTTGCCGATTCTAAAACATCTTCCTCATCCTCTTCAATGGCATCATCCTTTCGTCTTCTACCCCGTCCTTCTGCCGAAGCGTCACCTGCGTCATCGCTACTATCAAAGACAATACGCCCTTTAGAGTCGATAGAGAGATGATTTAAAAGTAGACCTTTAGCACCACCCTCATCGAAGTCTGCAGATGCTTTTTTAAATAAAGGATCAACGGAGAATTCAAGTTCGAACTTCTTCAATTGTAATGCTGAGAACGAAGTTGCAAGAGTTGCTTCCGATAAGCGTTGAGTCTGAACTTATGATTAGCTATGGGGTTTCTGATCAATTATACCAAGTGCACGATTTGACCAAGACAAACGGGTATCACAATCAGACTTGATCAAAAGGTCGGGTGAACCTCGGGATGTAGATCATTTCCAGTACTTTTTGGAAAAGCCTTAGACTAGAACCAAAAAGCTTTACACCCCAAGAAGAAATTCCCTTTTGCAGTCCCCAAACCAAAAAGGATGAAACGAAAAGGATGAAGTGGAATGAATTGAGAATCGAGGTTGCAAATTATGGACTGGCGCACAGCCCTAATGGAACTTTGAGACTAACACCCTTATGAGGAATAGATCGCGGATTGACATGGGTTGGCTATCCACATCATCGTCCTCGCCGCCTCTACAGGATCAATTCCGCCAGCGGAAAATAAAACGAAGCAAAATAGGAAACAAAATAAGAAACAAAAAGAAATATTGAACATACAACAGTGGGGATTCGCTGGTGATCACCCACCCAACTACTAATCCACCGATCTGAAGCTTGTGTATGGCAGAGCGGACGGGATGCTCAATTCTCTTCAGTCTATGGTCGTATGTGCCAGAGAGTTTCTCAACTGATGTTATATTCAGATGAAAGTCTCCCGTCTTCTTCCAAAAGCATATCGCTAGACAAAAACCTGAAGATGTCCATCACACCCTACCACTCCGGGATAGATAAATGCTGTGCAACCACAATTCTGCTTCACATCAAATGCGATCTTCCATATCTCAACTATGAGATTTGACTTGTTTTGAAAAACTTGTACGTCGGCTGGAGAAGAACAAAGTAATAATGAATGTAAGTGGCACATACCCTTTTCTTTGCCTTCTTCCTAACAATTCCATCTTCATCTTCTACCTCTTCCTCACTCTCATCTCCTTCGCCTTCCTCATTTTCGCCCCTTTTCTTCTTGTTGTTCCCGCTATCTGCCAATCCACTCAAAAGCTTGCCGGTCTCTGTAGCTACACTGTCGACTCGACTCGTATAAATCTTTACACACCCATCAAGAGTGTAACTGGCCTTTTGAAAATTGACTCCATCACCCTCCTTCAAAAGTGACATATCATGAAAATAATCAATAAGCGCAAAGTTCCAAGAATTTGCAGCATTGATTTTGTTGTCTGTGGCCATCTTCATCCATTCCTCGAAGTTTGCGAGAATTGGAACACGCTTCATGGGAGTGACTGCGTTTCCTCCAACCATCATAACCCCGCCATCCAAATCATTCTCTTTTCCTATTCGCCCCGGTGTTCTGTGGTTCACTGACGGCGAGGAGCTTCCTGCTCGTTCGAAGTTCACTAATTTCCGTGGAGTCGCGGCCTTTTTAATTTCGTTCATCTGAGTTTCATGGTGGGCATTTCTCGATTTTAATCGTTTTGCTTTTTCTCGCGCATCATCATTGAGAGCCAATTTTACTGGCGATGCATCATTCAAAGGTACCCTGCCATCAATCAGTATTGAAAAAATCTCATTCTGCAGAGCGCACGCAAACGAAAAGCATCATATCTGCCAAAGATATGGACATTAAACACCATAGCAACCAGGGCAATCATACTTCACGGGAGATTTTGCAGGAGTTGGTAAAGAGCCAGAAGCAACTCTACCCCTCTTCGCACTTGGGGTTTGTGCGACTCTAGGCATATCAAGAAATATAAAAATTGTCGTGATAGGCAAATGTGTTGCAATGATGTTAAGTTTGAACTTTGTTTATTTTCTATTATTTACATTTTGGTAGGACAGCGGGGACCGATTACCCAACCCCGACGCGAGTATTACAGCCTTAGGTATCGAGAAATTGGCTTACATAAGCTGATTCGGAATCGGGATAGGACCTTTTCACATTACATGGTGATTGCCACATCACTTTCATCAAGAAAGGGCGAAAGGATGAATTCTTGAATAAGATAACATCCCTTTTCAAATTCAATTTGATACCAGATAATATCTCCTCTCAAGTGTTAAGAAAGTGTTATTATATACTTCCTATCGGTACCTACTTCTCGTCAGGAACACGACGAGAAACACCAGTGGATGTAACCTTCAAGGTTATCTTGTTACTCCATACACGTTTGCCGTTGATCGCCCTTGTCTCAAGTTTATCGATAACCTATCTAATATCTAGTACTTCTAGAGGTGGACCATCAGACCCAGTCATTAGCCACACATACGTGCGATTACGATGTACTTTGCCATTCACTCTTATGACGAAGATTCCTTTTCCTTGCCGAAATCACTAATCTATCTTGGCAATTTAGCTAGCACAGCCCAGATTACCACTTTGAATTTGAATTTCTACTTTTATCAGAAGCTTTTCCTTCCCATGTAGGTACTAATAACTTATAATACAATTATCATCGCAATCGCAACTGCAATCGCATTGCTCCGACAAAAGCTTCAGGTCTACATCAGATCATGCATCAAGTATGCATCGAACTTCTTCGACTAAGGTGTTATCCCGCCCACCAAAACGTTCCAAATATAATTTTCGAGCTTTCTATCTTACCATATTGATCATTTCATTATTAGCTGTGATAAGTCTTGTCGCAGATCAAAGCGCGAAATATCGTTACGGTTCTCAATATGGTGTGGCACAAAAACGAGCATTGGATGCGCTGGACAGTGGAAGACTTGTGAAACGGGATGAAGAGGTTTGTAGATGCACAAAAGCTACGCCAGACTTTGTACTCACATCAACTCTATAGTGTCGTCTTGTCCATCATGCCGAAGATAAATGCCAATTCATATTGGCGAATTGCCCCGATGAAACTGCAGGACTCCTCAATTACCTTTCGCTTTACTATTGCAAGCTACCAACGGCCCAGCCCTTAGCTTTCACCATTCTTATATTATGGCTTGGACTATTATTCTCGACAATCGGAATCGCTGCGAGCGATTTTTTTTGTATCAATTTATCAACAATTGCGAGTATATTGGGTATGAGTGAGAGTATGGCAGGCGTAACATTCCTAGCTTTTGGTAATGGTAGTCCGGATGTATTCTCGACGTTTGCTGCAATGAGTTCGCACAGTGGCAGTCTCGCGGTGGGTGAGCTCATTGGAGCAGCTGGGTTTATTACTGCAGTTGTCGCAGGATCCATGGCTTTAGTCAGAGAGTTTAAGGTTGGTAAAAAGACATTCGTGAGGGATATTGGCTTCTTCATAGTTGCAGCAAGCTTCAGTATGGTGTTTCTTGCAGATGGCGCTCTTCACTTGTGGGAATGTTTTGTGATGATCGGGTTTTACCTTTTCTACGTGGTGATAGTGGTGATGTGGCATTGGTACCTAGGAGGACGACGTCGTCGTCGTGAAAGAGAGGCCGCAGCTCGTGGTCAGTACTTGGCAATGACAAATGAAGAGATAGAGGTTACCGAGGAAGACGGAGATGATGAGGATGCGCCAGCAGGAGAAAGAGACTCCCGTGGCAATGAAGATTTTGCGGCATTGGAACGTGGCTCTAGTCCTCATCCACGAGTGCCTGAAGATGAAGATAGTGACGAGGACGGAGATGAAGGCAGATACATTGCTGCCGAGGTGGCTAGCAATATGCGAGTGATACGACCATCCGGTAGCCGGAGGAACACTTTAACTCCCATTCGTCCTAGTTTGGTGGGTGCTCTAGAGTTTAGGTCGGTTCTATCGTCTTTGCAAAAATCTCGAGGCTCCCATGGCCCACCGATAAACTTGCGACGATATTCAGATGACCCATCGACATCACTTGATCATATCAGGACATCTGCAACAACATCAGCTCCGGCTTCGGAATATGCCTCAAGCATAAATCCTATTGAGAGTGGTGAAAATGATGCGCAGCGCCCTAAGCTAGATACAGTACGCAGTAGAGCCGTCTCTATGAACGCTGCGTTAGCCCTCAAGCCTCCGGACCCCGCAGCATTCACCGTCGCAGATGTGCCGGACATTGGTATAATGGCAGCCACCCCGACTTTTCCTCAGCTCCTAAGAGTTCCATCCCCAGGCCCCAAATCGCCCACGGTCTCTATCTCGCCTCCTCCGTCCTTCGATGGATCACAAAATGACAGACTATTCACAAACAGCACACCGCGTTGGAATGACGATTTGTTGGCACCACCCGGGAATGAATCTCCAGCAGTATCACCCCGGCATCCACGTTCACCAAACCTAGACCCTGTAAGTTCACAGGCAAACTCTACTAGATCACGAACAGTACAACGACCTCTGCTTCAAATCCCAAGTTCATCAAGAGATAGCTCGCGAAACCGGACACAGTCACCAATATTACCATTTCCTATTTACACGGATTCTCCACTCTTATTGTCAGGGAATAGTTCTAAGGCTCCCAGTATCTTGCTGCCAGATTCTGAAATCACACCTGAGTCGGTTAATTTGGAGCACGAGTTGTACTGTCCGGAAAGGCCAATAAAATGGTGGCCATATCGCATATTACCCAGCCCACAAATCGTACTTACAGCTCTATTTCCTACACTATGCACGTGGAGAGATAAGAGCCGATGGGATAAATTTATCAGCGTCATTTCGGCCCCTAGTATCTTCCTTTTGGCAATCACATTGCCAGTGGTTGAGTCAGAATCTAAAGACCAGGAAGAGATAAGCTCCATTGACCAAAGGAGGGAATCAGGCACATCGAGGAGAAACACCGGCCCATTACTGATCCCGGATAGCCCATCATTCATTTCAGAAGCAGGATCCGAATGGTTAGAATACCAACGGAGTCGACGGAACACACAGACTGATGATTGCCTTCGGTCCCCTATTTCAGATTTTGGTCAACACAACACCGCGGCGGTAGCCATCTCTGCTGAGCGCCATCATTCTCATTCGCATCAAATTCCCATGTCACCCACCAAAAATATCGCTCCGTCTCACGAGGATGCGATTCATAGCGGATCCGGGGTAGAACATTCTAGAGACTGGAACCGCTGGCTTGTCGTGCTTCAATTGTTTACAGCTCCTCTTTTTGTGGTATTCATATTTTGGGCTAACACTGACGATGGTGACTCGAGGTCGCTCATACGTCTAGTTTTGTATTCCATTCTCGGGTCTCTGGTAGCATTTGCCATTCTCGTATTAACGACAACACATTCGAGGCCCCCTAAACATCGATTCGTGCTTTGTTTCCTCGGTTTCGTCGTTGCCATCGCTTGGATTTCCACCATTGCCAACGAAGTTGTCGGAGTTCTCAAAGCATTTGGTGTCATTTTAGGTATCTCAGATGCAATCCTTGGCCTTACTATCTTCGCTGTTGGCAATTCATTAGGAGACCTCGTCGCCGATATCACAGTTGCCAGATTGGGATATCCTGTTATGGCATTGAGTGCTTGCTTTGGGGGACCGATGCTAAATATTCTCATTGGTATTGGTGTTAGTGGCGCATACATGACAATTCAAGAGGCCAACCACAAACATCACAAGCATCCGAACAAAGATATCAAATATAAGCCATACGAAATTGAAGTCAGTGGTACACTAATGGTCAGCGCCATCACTTTGCTGATCACATTAGTGGGACTTCTTATTGCAGTGCCGATGAACAAATGGGTAATGAGTAGGAAAATTGGATGGGGTTTGATTATTCTCTGGTCCATCAGTACAATGATTAATCTTGTCGTGGAGGTTAGTGGGGTGTGGGGTGATAATCTGGACTTGTCTACCTTCTTTTCATAAGATTGAGGATATTACTGATGTAGATGATGAATTATGTTTAATAGTAGAAAGATAAGGGGGTGGAATTGTATTATACCCGGAACATATAGGTTGCGTTTTTGGTATGATTTTAATGGCTATGTTATTTCCAATATCAATACTCTGGTCAAGATAATAAGATAACAATTCTTAATCCTAGTATTCGAGGATGGTGATTTGTATCAGTCTCGCCTTTGTATGACTAGGTAGTATATACTCATTGTATTGCATGGTATTCTTTAAGGAAAACTTATTCGTATTTTGAATAATCAAGCTTTCTCTGTTGGACCAACTGACTATTCTCAACAAGAGCCTACTTTCTTTGACCAATGGAGTCTCCCCTTAAGTGTCACCTATGTAGTATATAAAGCAATCGGCATCTTGATCAAAGTATCAGATAGCCTTTGGACTATAATAACCCTTGTAGATTTTGATATTTGATTGATTTCTCTTTAGACAATGAGCGGTTTACACACATGGACGACTATCACTTATGTATGTATTTGGATAAATAAGTTGAGACCATACCAAATACCTGGGTACTACTCTTTTGAACATCAGAACTCATTTGCAGTAGTTTACCTCTACCTATTACTCGAGTATCTAGACCCAATATTGGCCTTGTCTTCAAGGCTAGATTGCCAAGTTTCCGAAACTTAGCCGGCTCGAAGCACTAATAAACTCCCGCCCCGCTACAGCACATCAGACAAGACAAGACAACAAAAGCTCCCTCCAACCCTGAAATAGGATAACCAGCAGGATACCTACGTAACCTTAACAATTATTCTACCCCTCATCTCACCTTTTTTTCAAATTCATCCAAGATCACTCTTGTGAGACGCCATTGCTTGCGACAATCTATTAAAGCCCAACACTTTCTTATTAACACTACAGTATCTTCTAGCCCTCGAGTTAACTTCGCCGGCTATCGCGATAATGAGCACCATGCTCCCGGGGACACACGTCTTCTCTCATCAACATCAATACAATCCGCAGGTCGACCAACCATGGATGCACCAGCAGACCCACCTTCAACAGGCGCAGCAGCAGCATGCAGCGGCGGTTCAGGCAGCTCATTATAATCGCATGGCGGGTCAAAATCAAAACCACAACGCCGCTGTACCTTCCATTTCTTCAAATCACGGACAAGACGCAGCAGCCATGATCGACTCCAATGTTTCAGAAGAAAATAGAAGGACTTTGAACTTCATTGCAGATTTACTCAATGAAGACACCAGGGAAGCTGCTCTCCTGGAACTCAGCAAGAAGCGCGAACAAGTGCCAGAGCTTGCATTGATACTGTGGCATTCTTTTGGTAAATTTACGGCGTCGGAAGGGGTAGCGTCATGACATGCTGACAGATCTAGGTGTGATGACATCACTTCTCCAAGAAATAATCTCAGTCTATACTCTTCTCAATCCCTCCCAACTCACCGCCGCCGCATCAAATCGAGTCTGCAACGCCTTGGCCCTTCTACAGTGCGTTGCTTCTCACAATGAGACTCGCGCCCTTTTCTTGAACGGTTGGTTATCCGGACATCATTGATATGACGCAGAACTGACACTAGTAGCTCATATCCCTCTTTTCCTCTACCCTTTCCTCAACACGACTTCTAAATCCCGACCTTTCGAGTATTTACGTCTTACCTCCCTTGGAGTCATCGGTGCCCTTGTCAAGAATGATTCATCCGATGTCATCAATTTCCTCCTCACTACTGAAATAATTCCATTATGTCTTCGGATCATGGAGACCGGATCAGAACTTAGTAAGACAGTTGCAATCTTCATTGTGCAGAAGATCCTTCTCGATGATCACGGTCTTAATTATATTTGTGCTACCTATGAGCGATTCTATGCTGTTGGCACAGTACTCAGCAATATGGTTTCACAACTAGTTGAGCAACAAACCGCGCGATTGTTGAAGCATGTCGTCCGCTGCTTCCTTCGGTGAGAATACATCCAAGACTTTGATTTCGTTCCCGCTAACATGAATGTCAGATTGAGTGATAATGCGCGAGCCCGCGAAGCCCTCCGCCAATGTCTCCCCGAACCTCTCCGCGATGCCACTTTCTCCTCGGTCCTTCGTGATGACGCTGCTACCAAACGATGCCTTGCACAACTCCTCATCAACTTATCCGATAATGTTGTTGAATCTTCATCGGGTCACCAAGGTCTCTAATATCCACTTTCTAATTCCACTTTCAATGTACAATTATAAAAGCACCGATACGACGCAAACGAGCATGGGGGATTTCATCTTCGGTTTTGCATAGACATCACGATACCCGGTCTTTCTTTTCGGAAATGTCGTAGGTCTCTGCAGCTGGTCATCACAGGTTTCATAAAAGCATTGCGGGTCAAATGGGGTTGGTCTGAAGGGTGTTTTGCGCGGCTTGGTTCAATGAAGGTAGGAGTTGACAGTTACTGCTCCTCAAGCGCACCAATCTGGCGGGGGCTTCAAACTTACACCTCCACTCAAGGTGGATGGTTATTTCTTTCATTATTTACATTGATTGGTGTTTATTACTGTATTTGGTTGTTTTGAGGGCGTTGGGGATATCTTACATGCTGCACTATAATATAATGCTGCTAGGGAAATGGGTTGTAAAGTAGGCAAAAACTTCAGCGTTCAGGAATAGAGATATACATTCTTGATATTGGCATTGAGTATGAAGATAGTTTATCGACATTGTGAATATGGGAATTGCTAAGTTCCATATCCTGGTAGGCCAATATAATATGGGTAAGCTTCTTCTCATTGTTCTCAGGTAGAAGTGTACGGAGAAGAGGAATAATCAAAGTAAAGCGGGGACGGTACAATATTACAATCTAGAAGTCGAGGGTCTGAGGGTCTGAGGGTCTTTCGGTCTGACAGATCACAGATTTGACAGACCCTTTGACCGACGATAAGATTGGGCATAGTAAGTCTACTCTACTATACTGTATCAGGGAGGGTATTGCACAAACCTTGATTGATATTCGGCTTTGCGGTACTTAGTAATAGTTATCAATACATACCAGCTACCTTGTAATGAATATTCTAGATGCGGGATGAGATGTTCCTGGTGCCCACTGCTCAGCCTCTTGTGCCCAGTCTCGAGCCAGTGTACGAGTTGTACGAAGCTGAATCATCATAAATTTGTGTTTATCACACAATATCAATGTGTCTCATTCCGAAGATTCCCCAGAATGAGTAGGATGAATAGTAATCAAAACACCTCGGAATTTTTAAATTCTCCTTCCCCTTGACCACACATCCACCCACCCACACACAACAATTCTTGGGACAGATGGATGATACTTGAATGAAAACGTCACATATCGGTACATCTATCTGCAACAAAGGAACCACAACCACCGACAAGCAGTTGTCGTATCGTATATTGATTATTAATCCACAACTTTAAATCTGTTGATTATTTTAGTTCTTACTTTACTTACGAAAGCTACTCAATTACCAAGCATCAAATTCCGAGTACCTAGGATATCGTACAGATTCACCTGGAACCTACCGGCTACACTCAACTCTACTTGCATAACCTTACCTTATACTGCATTCCATCTCAAAAGGTTGAGCGAGCAGAGGAAGAAAAGAGAGACGGTACAGTCAATCGGCTGAAGAAAAGCTGATAAACCTTGTCTCCAGTTCCCTTGCATACCCACCCTTACCTGGTATATACATAGAAAAGAGAAAAAAAGAAAGAAAATCAATCTGATGACTGGAGTAGAAAGATTATGCTACTGTCGGCGTTAATGTGAATTGTTATTCAGCCAATACTTCATCCAAAAATCATTCCACGGCTGACAAGGACGACAAGAGAAGACAAGACAAATTACTAACCGGTCGATATAAGGCCTGGTGATATTATCGCCGTCTCCAATAAGTGTGTGCTTAACTTATCTATAAAGCTGATTTGGACCCACCCCCGCATTCAAATTGGTCGAAGATGAATTCTTCTTATGACGGTCTTCCTATGCAGCAGGACGATCGATATGCTTTGACAATTCTTACTGAAGCCGCTATGCAAACAGATACTCAAGCTAACAACAATCCTTCATCTAATAATTTCAATACAATGTCAAACGCCACCGGCACTGCCTTTCCGAGTAGTAATCTATCTAAAAACAATAGTGTCTCGACAGTCCAAGACACCGTTTATCATTCACGTGCTCCGCCTATTTCGACATCGATTTCTTCATCAGCGATCAGTAATCGTCCTACCAATACACCGCAATATCGTTTTCCACCCTCAATATCCAACCTTGTTGGGGATCACACAAGACCTCACCAAGATATGCAGGCACTTGCTTTCAATTCCACAGAACAAACCTCACAAGGTTCCTTTATGAACCATCCATTCCAATCAACCTATTCCAATAGTCTAGGAATTTTGAACGCGGAGAAGTATGATGATGGGAGGGGTTCAATTGGATCTCACAATCCTAGTATGATGAGTATGAAGGGTCAGATGCAAAATCAAATACTATTTGGAATGGTGGAGAAGCATGGAGATAGTAGTGATACAAAACCACAAAGTGAAGAGCATGAGCATGGACAAGGGAAGAAGCGAAGGAAGAGAGTCAGAAATGAGTCTCCGAATCTTGATGACGACGATGATGATGAAGCTCGAAAAAAGGCGAGAGGGAGACCAAGAGTCGATACTAAAGATGAAACTGCTGCCGATGTAAGTTTCCTCCGTCTGGGTGCAATATGTCTGTTCTGGAGGCAAAACATTTTTAGCCTGCCAAATTAGATTATCTGATCTAGGATATCAACTCTCTATGTACTCCAATGCATGTTGACAATTATCACATTGCTAATCATTGCCCAGAGGCGAAGAACTCAGATTCGAATGGCCCAGAGGGCCTATCGACATCGCAAAGAGACAACAATTTCTTCTTTAGAGAAGCAAGTCCAAGAACTTAGAGGTACAAATGAAGAAATGAATAATATATTCATTAACCTTTATGACTTTGCTATCAGTAGAGGTCTTCTACAACGCGAGCCGGAGTTCGGTCAGCAACTTCAATCAACTACACAAAGATTCCTTGCGCTCGCAAAACAGAATGCAGGCGATGAAAATCCAAGGCACGAAGGTGACTCGCTAGATAATACCACACATGAATCTCATGGTGAGGCCAAACATTCTTTGACAAGTCAGAACGCTCAACGCCCGCCTCCCCTTATTCTGCTCTCAGATGAGCCGACTACTACCGAGACGATAAACACGTGGGGTGGATACACTGTATCGAAGGATACTAGTTCTGAAGAAGAAGAAAGGCAGCTCGAATATAATCAAAACGACACAGAAGAACCTAGACAGCATGAGATAATCAGCAGGGCAACTGAAGATAACGCGAGTTTTCCTTTCGACTCGACGAGTATTCAACAATACCGAGTCGAGATACCTTCTCCTACCAGTAATGATTTCCTCCAAAGCTTTTACCCTCATGCCGAAGTCCCGCTTCCAACTACACATTCCTACTTTGAACTTTCATTTGCACGTCGAGTGCACCGCGCAACGATGGAACAAGGCTACAAGTTACTTACAATGCCAAATCCTCCACAACGACTATTCGAAAAAGTATTTGGCTATTGCTTGAAATATGAAACTAAGGAAGAATGTATTGCGCGATTTCAAAGGGTTCTGAACACTTCATCAAAGGAATCTCTTCAGGAATGGCGGTATCCATTAGTTCACCTTGGAGGGTCGGGTACATACTATCCCAATCAAGACTCTGATACTGATAATGAGTTAATGCCCAAATTTCGTACTGGATTCTCTATGGGCCCCTTTCCCACGGCCTTCACACCATTACTGGAAAACATCAGCTCTGATATGAAATGTACCCTTTCTGGGTTTGAAGGCGAGTTTTTTGATTCTAATGACGTTGAAGGTTATCTCAGAGGTCATGGTTTCGATCTCCATCCAGGTGCCGACTATATCACAGGTCAAATAGAACTTGAGGTTTCTTCCGATGCCCACAGTCCAGGGACTGCTAGTACTGATTCGATATTCCCACCTACACCTCGGAGCCCAATTGGAAAAGCCCTTGATGAAACCAATCAAAATGCGTATAATCTCGATTATATCAATGGTAACCTAAATAAAGAAGCTCAAGCTAGTGGTATTTCCCAGTTTATGACATTTCCATCTTGGAATGCCAGTATTCCTAGGGGGGCTAATCCTTTTGATTTATCCGGTCCAATATTTGATGGTACAGCCGGTCCCAATTCTCAAACTTTGAGTCCCAAAGTTAGTGCCAATAGTAAACGCTATACGGAGAAACGTACTGTGACTATTAAAGTCGAAACCCTGATCAGAGGTATGTTATTTACACGTTGATATTAGGATCATAGCTGATAATCATTTTTTCAGAATTGGTTGGTATTGCATCCTGCCTGGGACGTGCCCCTGGATACAGACGAGCCGATATGGATGCTGCGATCATTACTGCAGCAAGAGAAACTGGGTTTGAATAAACTTGCGAGTAGGCTTAATGATGTTTCTCCAGAATTTCTGGGCCGCTATTTTCGCACCTGCCCAAATGTTAACAATCAACGTAATGCTGGCTAATCTCAAAAAGCACTTCATGGCGCCTGCCAGTTTCGTCTGGAGTTCAATGGTCCATATGATCTGGGAGATTGGATAGATCGATGTTTATCTGCAATCTTGAGACAACATCTCAATTTTATGACAATTGATGTATACATATTTATGAGCATTCATCGCTATCCACCACCTTGTTCGCACGATTGTCAACATCTCTTATTCACTTACGAAGAATATTCCCAGTTCACAATGGCCTACCAGAGTCAGTAGATTCTCGTTCATCATGAATTAAGGGCTCAATAGTATGTATACTGATCTTTTATAGGACCTTTTGAAGGGGCTCTTAACAAAGCAATTCCGGATGCGCATCGAAAGGTAGACGAGCCTACTAATACCGGAAAAGACCAAAAGGCCGAGAACACGGGCATCAGAGTCGAGAGATATACTATTACTCCAGGTTATTTTGGTCTCTATGCCCATGCGTCAATTTCCCCGGTGCTTCCTCCTCGATCTACCATGTTTGAATGGCATAAAGAACGTCGAAGAGTACCTGCAACCGTTGACAAGGTGTTAATCGAAGAATTCCAGAAGATGCACAGTAAGATAATCCGTTTACAACAAATCTATTCGCACAATTGAAGCATCTCAAAGATTCAGAATCCCTTGATTGTTGGACAATAGCCTTAACTCTTAAAATGCGAGATCGCTTTCAACGAATACGACTGACTCTTTATACAGTCGCCAAAATTCTTAATGCCCCCAAGAGATCTGCGTTTACTCCTCAATCATCAATTTTAAATGGGCCATTACAACAAAAGTTTCTAGCACAGAAACGCGACGCGATATCTGAGATGAATAGAAAATCATTCGAATCCAGATGGGCTGGCTGCAGTTGAGCTGCCGATGCGGAGAATTCGGAAAGAGGAAGAAGCGATCCGTGATGGTATGGCGGGGTGGGAATTCCAAGCGCCTTCATTTGCGAACCTTGAATTAAGACCCAAAAAACATGAGATGGGGGATAAGCAGTTTTCGGAGGATCTTCCGTCGACATACTCGGAATCTTCGGTGGAACATGAAGATGGATACTCTAGTTCTGAATCTGCAAGTTCAGAGGAGGATGCTAGTGGTTGTTAGATTACGCTTGGATGTGGGAAAGGGAAAGGGGGGAAGGGTGATGTATTACTTTTTTCTCTAGAAAAGGGGAAAGACGGAAGGGATGGGAGATGGGAGATGGGTGGAAGAGTGAAATGAGGTATTTCAGCATAGCGAATATGAAATTAGCGAAGTCTATTAAAGGGGCCATGGGCTGTGAATATTAGCTTCGATTTTTTAGCGTGCGTGCTTCATACATTGTGATACTTTTTATGATTTTTATCTACGCGGCGTGTTTTTATCGTATCACATACGCGATTGCTCACGTCGAGCTGTACTTCTGCAGGAATTGCAGGAATTGCAGGATCAATTTATAATGTTTATAGGGAAGATGATGTGATGAATGGATTGATGAGTTTGAGTTGTGGGGTGTGTGGGTGTAAGTGGTAGTGAGTGTGAGGTTGTTTTGGGGGGAGGTATAAGATTTGATTGAGGAGGATAGTAGTTCGTGAGCTGGTTGCTTGGAGGGTAGGAGGGTAGGATTAACGTTACCGTCAATTGCCTAGATTGCATTGACCGCACTGTAGTCCAATGCGACACCGAAAAGTAACATGATATTTTGAATCCCGAGAGACGCTCGATTATCAAGCCGATTTTGAGATATTGGAAAGCGTTGTTACCAGTTTTTGTTCACGCTTCGAAAGTTCCTTCTTCATCTTAATGTCGTTCTTTCCTCTTCCGTTTATTTATGCCAACAACAAAATGAAGACCAGCAAACAATTTACTTCTTCATCAAAACATCCTGTCTCAGCAGCATCCTCAAGTGACAATTAAACATTCTTCTTAATTTTGGTTCAGTCATAAAGATGTCGTTCAGGGATAGATTAGGAGAATGTGCTTCAAAGTTACACGTGGGACAAGAAGAATCAAGAGCGTTCAAGACAGCAATTGGGTTTCTCGATCTTATGGCTGAGCACGAGAATGAGAATTTGTCTTATCAAGCTCTTAATGACGAAGGGAAAATCTTTAAAAGCACACCATCCTCGAAAGAGCCAGAGATTAGGAAACTCGAGAAATATTTGTCAACTCTCAATTCCAGTTTTCCAAAGTACTGGGCAGTCAAGTTGCAACTTACATGCCTTGGACACGCAGATAAATGTGAGATGGTTCGCAAACAACGCGATTCTTTGGAAGGAAATGCTAAATTACTAGGCTTGGAGGTGGTTTATGATAGCATGTTGGATAAGTGGTCCAAGAACTGGAAACCCATTATAGCAAAACTCGATTCATTTGCGAAAGGGATCCGTAGAAATCATTTTTATAGACTGGCTTTCCGAATAATTGCTAACAGCGAAAGACCAGAAGATGCGATGTTCACAGAGAGACTGAAGGATTATCATAAAATTTGCAGAGTATTCACAAATCATCTCAACGTAGATGACTCAAGTTTCAAATTTGGCGATATTGATTTCGAAGAAGTTGAGTGTATTGTCACAAAAATATGGGGATCGGAAATTTGTCGGAAAGCCGTTCACATCGTTCCATCACGAATAAGCACGGCCGAAATGCATTTGATGTTTGTCAAGAGACGGGCCTCTAGTCCTGCGCTGGGACCATACGATCCCAAGAATGGTTTAATATTCGAAAAACAAATTGCAGACGCTTGGGAGGCATGTCAAGTCTGTATTGTGCCATCCGTTGACACAAACTTTGAGTTCAGAACATGGGAATTTCGGGTAATGGACTCGAACCTGTTGAAGTGCAATCATCTGGAGCTTAATTGTTTATTCCAAGACATTCATGGACACCAGGTAGAAATTCGATCTGTTCCACGAATAGACTGCTTACAGTTCCACTGGTTTCTTTGTCTGGCTATATCAAAAAACAAGAATTTTGACCAGCAGAGAATTGAGGAGGAATTGATCTATGGGAAGCGAGCTTGGTTGGTAATAGATCCAACGCGTCGAGTGAAACAAACATTGATCTCACTCCTAAGTGACGCTGTTGGTCGTGAACTTCCTCTTGATATAACGAATTTGAATCAGTATGACGACAGGCTTTCAGATTATGCAGAAATTAAAGGATTGATGTCAAGGATCTGCGATGTGCCAGATGCGACACCGGAATTAGAAGAAGGGGGGAGCGGGCATTAGTGGCTATTAGTGGCTATTAGTATATTGAATATCAGAAGTGAAGTGCAACGTTCATTACAACGAAGTAAATAGTATAATCCCAACATGAAATAACCAAGCACGGTGTTTCTACAGTCTTCGTGATCAGTGATCCAAGTGTTCAAAATCCGGTTCAATGATAGTCCGCATTATCAAACACAATATTCAGGTCCTACTTGTAGACCTTTCGCTCAATTAAACAATTAGATATTAACTTGCAAGTATATCTCAATCGCACCTATTACGAAAAGCACCATTGGAGTGGTAGTCTTTGGAATTCTCTCTAGCCTGGACTCCTCGGAAGGATCATTCTAGATGTGGTGGGGAATATTTCCGAAACCCTTGAGTTCTCGCTAATCATATAGTCTAGACTAGACTCCACATTTTTTTCTTACAAAGATGAAGCTTTTTTTATGGAATTGGTGAGAATGAAATTCAATTAATATATGGGTTGAGACAATTATGGAGAAGATTAAAGTGTCTCGAGAAAGTGACTGATAGAAATGAAATTGATGAATCATGAGCTTAAATATTGCGGAAGGAAAAGAGATGCTCATATATAATCCATTACCAAACATGTCCCAGCTCGGGATTGAAAGCGATTTAAACAGCCAAGACCCTATCCCTCAATAGCCTACTCTTGAAAACTGAAACATCCTCCATGATTTGCTGACATGTGTTCGTAGCACAGCTTTGAGTGTTCAAATGACTCCAAACACACCCAGCAAAGATGTGCCCCACACTTACACTCGATGTGATTACACCCATCCGTCTTCTCAATAGATGTCTTGCATTTGGGACAACTCTTGATCCCGATCTTTTCCATCAGCTTGAGTGTAGCTTCATATCTTCCCGACGTTTCATCTTCATACTCCGCGCACGTTTTGTTATCGTGCTGATGGTGACAATATGTACATATTACCGTGCAGCATTCCGTGCAGGTATTGAAATGCATGGTATCTGTTACTCGATAGATGGTATCGCAATTCGGCTTTGGACAATAACGGAATTTCTGCGGATTTCGCTGGATATGAGATGAAAAAGAGGCCGCGAGGATATCTTCGAATGCTTTAGATGAGAGGATTTCTTGTAGTTCTTCGAGGCTGAAGCTGACTTGACATCTTCCCATGTCTCCGTGGCAGTTGATTGAGAAATTCTTTCCGCTGGAACTTGCGGCGCTACAGGAAAGTTCGAAACACTCGATGCAATATACATGATTGCATTTGGTGAGAATTGGGTTATCTGCTATTCCCCAGCATACAACGCAATCCTCTTTGGTGGTGACCGGTTCAGATACTGGCTTGGATTCTTTCTTGCCGATCATTTTCAATGCTGTTTCATATTCCTTTTCGGTACCTGCGATCAAGATCCTCCTCGGCCTTGAGACGATGTCGAATGTGGCAATATTTTTTCCAAGTGCAGTAGCAATCATTCTAAAGCCACCGTTACATGCCCACAGAAAGTCTTCAGGCTTCAATTCAATTATGTGAGCAGTGTATGATTCGGTACCAATAATTGTCGTGATGATCGATTCCACTTCCTTACAATTTTCTTCGGGGCCATAGAGCTTTATTTCCTGTTTTCTCTTGTTTCGAAGGATAATAACTCCGTGATCTTGCTGAATCTTTTTGAATTTCTGAAAAACAGTTCCATTGCTGATCAAAGAAGAGGTCCACAAAGGCTTGTCACCATTCATAACTGTGATCCCGTCTAATATCTCATTCAATGTCTCCTTCGCGGCAGCCACATCTTTTGACACCTCGCCTTCAATCTTTAGAACTCTGTACTGTTGTTTAAGACCAGCGCTGGGATAAATCTTGAATTTAAGATGCTGCTCGTTCCAAATCTGGCTGACAGTGCGGATTCGACTTTGGACGGCATTGAAGATTGAGCTTGCAACTTTGAATTTCGCGGTACTGATGAGCTGGATAGTCAAGGTCATGGTTTTACAAAATGGTAGAGGCATTTCTTGCAACGAAATAACTGCTGCTCTTGCATCGGACTCCTCGTAATATCTAGCAACAGCTTTTGCTATTTTTATCCAGGGGGTCAGTGGTTTCTCAGCTAAGAGACAGAAAGTTTAAGGAAATAAGAGGCTTAAAGGATTCCTGAATATTGAAAATCTATGGAAGATAGCTAGGAATTGAAACTAACCTCTTTTACCTTCCAGTTCTGTACTGATTTGGCTCCATTCAATGGGACCAACCCCAAGTAATAGGGACATCACAATTGCACTAGCTTCTTCTCCTTCCACGTCATAATTAACCTCTCCAATCTCTATTTTTCGAGGCATGTGATGTGGCAAGGTGATAGCAGAAGTGATGTCTTTCTCCGCGGTTTTGGCAGGCAGATTTGTGAGCATAAGCGTCCAAGCCAGTGGATCGAATCGCGACGTAACCCGTCTACTCGGCGGGTGACATTTGACTGGTTGACCCAGCACTTTGTAAGATTTCGAATCGAACCTCGCGAAAACTTTCTCGGCAACATTCTCACTTCCAAAATGTAGCCATACCGTCCTAGAAGGTTTGAACCAAGAGCATTGAATCTTTTTGCATTCGATTTGGTGAGAATTTGTGCCGGATTGAAGACCGGCAGATACATGAAAAGCTTCCATCTTTGGATATTTGGTTTTCAAAAAGCTCTTCTCGTTAAGTTTTGAGCAAAATCTCTTTGCAAAAGTAGGATCATCGACTTTGATATCTGCCGATGCAGTGTCATCATACCTCCGTATCCTCACACACTCGGGCATAAGTTGTACTCCTTTTCTTTTCAAAAGTGAAACGAAGGATTCTGCCGTGACATCTAATGGCAATCCATCTATTCGAGCGGCAGAAAAGTCCGTTGGTAGCGAGATCTTAGACACTTGTGCGCCAACGTCAAATTTGGCCAATGCGCCTCCGAAATCTCTTGTGAAGTTGTCATAATTTTGCTTTCCCTATCATACGTTAACTTAGAACGTAGACTGACTTTCGCACCAATAAAACAAACCTCGGGTTCTAAGTCGGGCTCTGCTGCCTTTTCCTTTTGCTTCTCTGCAGTGTGCGAATAGGGACAAGTACTCCCATTTCGACAATTGCCTTGAGAGTGATGGTAGCATGGGATCTGAGAGCGAGGGTCTTGTGTTGAACGTGAAGTTGTAGCTTCAGATGGTTTTTTCGCAGAAACAGCAACTTGAGGTGTAATAGTAGTCTTCTCGTGAGAATAACGACATTTCTCTCCTCTCATACAATATCCACTTATAAAGAACTTGCACGGCGCGGGGGAAGCCATCTTTCAATTAGTATGTTGTCGATTCTTTGTGATCTAAAATTGTGTAGTTAGCATAGAAACAATTACCCCTCATTCTTATTGTGATCACCCCATATATACATACTAGTAGACCTAGGCGCCCAACGAGTATAATTTGGTAACGGCTGCTGTGGCTAATCCTTGCAGATTGGGCGTCGTAATCGAATGTAACATAGATTCTGACCATTTAGAAGAAGCCTGTTGATGTCCTATGAAGTGTCAATTGTTTTGACCTCCCGATTGGCTAGGGAGTATCTATGAGGCCCAGCATGTGGTCGCACGAACAAGAAGTTTGATACTGCAACGAGATAAGCTTGTTACTTCTATGATCAATGACCTGTTATCTTCAAAATAAGTACCTAAGTAACCAAAAGAAGAAAGGCAGAATAATCTAGTATAGTAAAAAGAATAGAAGTTAGAAATAATTAAGGAGATTAGTAGAAAGTTCTAAAGAGAAGTAATATAACGATTTGATCTTATTAGATAGAGTAAATTATCTTCGCTTTTTTTTTAGTTCTATTAAATAGAACCTATAAAACGCTTTTAGATTTATTCTTTATATAACATTTTATTATTCTCTTGTATAAATAATTGACTTACTTTACTATTATATCTTAAATCTTTTATTGTTATAACGTGGTTTATCAGCATATGCATCATATCAGTATGTGCATCACTTTTACCTCAATTACCCACATTATATTAATATAAAATAACAACAACGCTATAAAATAGAATTAAATTATATACAATCTAAAGATCAATTAATACTAAATCCAATTGGCAAGTTTGTGCATTATATAAAACACTACTGCATTTACTATATCACTGTATAGCAGATTGCTTTTTTATTGAAGAATTACTATTTGTATATTCATCGCATCGTATTTGATTATTTACATTCTTTTACTTCAATATATTATATCTATTTCCTATTGAAAGTGCTCCTCCTTTTTGTATAAAAGCCTTTTAAGCTCTGCAATGTTTATTAAATGCTTCATTCGCTTTACAAAGATTATAAATCTCAACAGTTAAAAATATATTTGTGTAAGCTAGAAGCTTTATACTCTTAGCCAAAATTGCAACTGTCTCAAATATAGGTGTAAGTGAATTGCTTAGATATTATATAATACAACTTTTAACTAAAGTAGATTGAGAAAAAGCTTCAATAGGATTATGAAGTGTTTAAGATTACTATATTCCAGAATCGATTAAGATTGATCTATTTGATGAAGTCCTTATTCGAATATCTAGTTTTGAAAGTATAGCTTCCAAATCAAATAGGATAAACCCAGCTCCATAAGACCCAGTTTTACTATTTGATATAGATATTGCTTCAGTATATACAATTTTGAAAGCTTGAAAGAACTCGATTTTGATAATATAGGTGATATATATCTTAATAAAATTCTCGATTTGTTGATTATATAAACACTTTAAAGAACTAAAACAATTAATATTGAATGATTGAATTAAATATAAAGAATAAGATAGTAAATCAAATAGTATAATATTGTTTTTCTTGTAGTATTCCTGAAAAGCTATAGATTGATGATTTTTATATCTATCAAGCATTAATATATAATATTTATCTACTTTTTTATTTATAGTATATTTGTCAAAATGCTTAATTCATTCAAGATCTATTTTATTATCTGTTTATTTATTAGGAATAGGTTTAATAATCTAATTGTATAATAAACCGCTTTCAGTATATCAGTTTGAGAGATGATATTCGCTTTTAACTAGCAGAAACAGAGGTATATTGTAATCCTCTTCATTTATACAAACAATTACTATAGCCCATTCTCGATTGCTAGATTGTATAGTTTTATTTTTGTTATATCGATCGGCTTTAGTGACTACTATATACAATGATATTTATTCTATTATAAAATCGGTTTCATCAACGTTATAGAAATCGCAATCGAGAATACTATATTTCGCTTATATATTCGTTACCAATCGAAACCACTTTTCAATAAGCTTTGAATCTTTGTAAAGAGCTTTTTGGAAGTTATAAACACAAGTAAAACGTATCTTTAAATCCGGATGTTGTTATACAAATCGATTCGCCTAGAGCTTTCCAACTTTCTTATTACCCCTCGATTCTAGAATACTATTTACTATATCTTTCACATCATTTATTCTAGGACTAAATTCTTTATTATTTATATCAAATATATATTGAATAATAACCTCCTCTTCCAAAATAGTCAAATTATGACTTTTTGATTGGAATTCTGTATGAGGGGTTAAATTATTCATTTTGTGGATGAGTATTGTATGTGATATATTATATAGCTTAGCAGCCTTTCGAATATTTAGTTTTTTGTCTCTTTGAATAACTTCAATAGCTAAAAGTATTTATGCTTCTTTTCTATTCGATTGCATAATGAATTGTTGATAAATTGCGTATTGAAGTGGAAAGATAATAATTGAGGTAAAAGTGGTGCACATACTGATATGGTGCACATGCTGATAAACCACGTTAAGTGAATTCCTTTACGAGTTTTATTTTTAATACTTAATAAACACTCCGGTGCAAACCGAATATCCCTCATACTTCCCCGCTTCAACAACCCTGCAATCAAGAATCGTTCGACATTTCGGTTCAAAATGATTCTGTGAATGAGCGTAGACTATTCTACATTGCAACTTCCGAGGCAGTTGGTAATAAATACCTATTTTTGATTAGGTCCGTAAGCAGCGGACGTTTACATCCCATTCAGCGTTCGTTTCTTTTTCTCGCTCCTTTCTGTAGCTCCCTTTCTATCACAACACTTCGCCAATAGACATCGGATTGAGAGCCTTGTTGCTGAAAATTTAAATCAACACAATGGAGAACTTATTTGATGTGATTCATGATCACGGGCTGCTGGCCGTCTTACTTATTGCAATCGTATACGTATGTTCTTCTGCGCATATGTGACTATACAAGACATTGACTAGATCATGTAGTTCTTTGCGGAAGCCATCTACAATGTTTACTTTCATTCATTAGCCGATGTGCCAGGTCCATTCTGGTGCAAAGTCTCGGGCTGGTCTTCTTGCTATCAAGCATCGACCGGGTATCGTCACATTTGGATTGGCAAAATCACGAGATTTACGGTCAGTTGAGACATAATCCTTCATTCATCGCCATCTACTGACCAGTACAAGGTGACAGATTTCGTTACCGACCAGATGAGTCCTGATAGCCACCCCCAAGGGATACCGTGAAATTTACAATTCTAAGGCGAATGTGAAGAAGGCCAAGTGGTACGAGGTCTGGCGGAGAAACAATGAAGATTACAATGCGTTGAATACAACCGACCCTCACAAACATATGGTGCTGCGAAAACCCTTAAACAGCGCCTTCTCAGAAAAATCATTGCGTTTATCAGAGCCCTTCATTTTCAAAAATGTTGACCGCTGGATTGAGCTCATGCTAGATGGTAAAAAGACTAAAGACACAGCTGAGTGGGCGACGCCGAAGAATCTGGGCGGTGAATGGGTTGATTACCTTGTTTTTGATATACTAGGCGATTTGTGTTTTGGGAAGTCTTTTGAGACAATAGAACCCAAGGAAAACCCACTTCGTCAGATTCCACATATGATTGGCGAATATTTGCAGTTCATGTATCCGGTAAGGGAATCTCACCATTGAATAAGGGCGACACTGATCTATTCGTTCCGTAGATTTCAAATTCGCCCTTTGATAACACGTGTTTGGCTCAAGCCTCGCGGCATTGATAAATTACTTGCTATGGTTACTCCGAAGCCTGTGATTGATTTCTATAAATTTCTAGAAACATGCGTAGAAGAGCGTGAGAAGCAAGAACAAAGCACAGAAAAGAACAGCACGGAGAATGAACGGAAAGATATGTTCCACTATTTGTTCCAGGCCAAAGACTCTGAGACTGGCGCTCCCGCCTTCACACCGAGCTCGTAGTGACAGCCAATCTTCTGGTAACAGCTGGCTCAGATACTACTGCCACTGCTATTTGCAGCGCTTTTTTCTACTTAACACGAAAATTGCATGTTTACGAAAAGCTTGCGAAAGAGATACGAGACACCTTCTCTTCGGCCGACGACATCCGCTCCGGTGTGACTCTTTCCAATTGCCAGTATCTGCAAGCCTGCTGTCTTGAGGCTATGCGAATGTCACCAAGTGGACCATTAGAGCTTCTACGGCAAGTCCTTCCCGGTGGTGTTGAAATTGACGGCCATTTGTATCCAGAAAACACTCTGATCGGTGTCCCAAGCTACTCGTTACACTACCACCAGGAGACATTCAAAGACCCATTCGTCTTTCGACCTGAGCGCTGGATACCAAATGACGAACTAGGTATTTCTGCCGAGCATGTTGCTGCTCTCCAAGAATCATTCAAACCTTTTTCTATCGGACCTGGTCAGCGTCCTGGTAAGAACATTGCTTTACTTGAGATGTACATGACTTTGGGTCGGACGATTCATGGTTGCGATGTTCGTCGACCAATTGATGATATATCGAATCGTGGATCCGGTAGATCTGAGTATATTTGGGGACAGAGAAATAAAAATCAGTACCAAGTTGTGGACGCCTTTCTTGCTCTGAGAAATGGACCGGTAATTCAGTTTCGTCGAAGAGCAAATTCATGAGCGATTCGGAGTTTATTGCGAGATGATTCAGTTGGTTAATGCACGCAATACACGGGGGGCATTAGTAGATGCACAGATAAGCCTTTCCGGGCTGAAGCCGGAAATGGTCTGCGGAAAAATCTACAATTAAACAAGATTCCAACAGTTGTTCGTTTCAATACTCATCACAACACTTATTTCTAAGCTAATTGTATTTAGCTCTAGACTCACTCGCTTCAGATCGTTAAAGCGGGAATGACAGGGGTAGCGGCAATGACAGGAATAATGACCAATAGCATTCTAATGCTGGATGGTAATATTATCCACTTCATAATACTCTTTGATAGCAAATGCCTGGTCTGGTTCACTGCCTAGTATGAGCCAAAAGATGGTCTCTTAGAAGATCCAAAGTTACAGTAGCAAATATTATATCTTAGTAATGGATCCTACTCCGTAGATTTATTATAAAGAGGTCTCAACAAATTTTATTTTTTGCCGATGGTAATTTATAGAGTTACTCCCGAGCACCTATAAACACATCTAACTTCGTCCCTCGCGGGGTATCTATATGAATAAGCACTTTACTAATGTACCTAGGTATGCATATAACATTACAAGGTTGAAACTTTGAGTTAGCTTAAGCCTATGCCTGATACGATAAGATCTGAGGGGCGTAGTTCGTACACTAAGTCTAATTTGAAACGAATTCATGTTATAGTTTTGAAGTTCATAATATTCTATTGGGGGAGATCGAAAATGCTCCCATTATTTATCAATTAATTGGCTCGACGCCTTACCGCATTAAGCATAGGCTTAAGCTCACCTGAGTGAGCTCATACGGTACCCAATCCCATGCTAAATTTTGCCGTTTTCATTTGGGTATAGCGCAAGTATACCGTTACTTATAACAAGTTGGTGCAGCAGATATCAAGAATGCCCAACCTTGATTATTGTCCATACGATCATCGCTGTGCCTTGTTCACCTATTATCCTGTACCAGCCTCTATACGTCAACATGGCACCAGATGAAGACAAAGAAGCTGTGAAAAAGCTTATGAGCTGGACACAGAACTTCAGAAAGGACAAGGTCCATCTCTTTTGTACTCCAATATCACTGCAACAAGCCATCACAACGGCTGACCAGCCAGCTAATGGTCCAGTTTGGGCCAGTAGGACAATTCTGCCAGCTCCGAAGGATGATTCTATTATCACTGCTATCACTGAGGCAATTTATGATCTTGATGATGGTTCTTGCGCGGACTTAGTTGCTACATCAGCTGATGTCCAGGTACAGTGGAGCAGGCTTCGATCCGGAGTTGGTGGACACGAGAAAGAGCCGAACATTAGTGGGAAAGACAAGTACAGAGGTCTCATGAAAGATACACGATCTAAAACAACCATTATATACGCTCATGGGGGGCTCAACTAGTAAGCTCAGTCACACCCAGAGATGATGCGTGAAAGTTAACTTTCGATTTTCCAGCTCCGAAGGACCAGCTTCTGTACGTGCAGTTACATCAACTCTAGCAAAATTTACCAAAGGCCGCTGTCTTTTTCTCGAACAACGACTGGCCCCTCAGAATCCTTTCCCTGCACCTTTAATCGACCTTTTGGTAGCATACCTATCACTTCTCTACCCACCTAAGGATGCTTTTCACGAAGCAACCACCCCTGAGAATATTGTCATCGCTGGAGAAAGCAGCGGAGGTAACCTGTGTCTTGGTTTTCTCCTTTTACTTCAACATTTCCAAAAGAGAAAGACCCGCATCAACTTCTATGGCCATTATGTTTCGATCCCATATCCTGCAGGTTTTGCGACTTTCTGTGCTCAAGGTGATACCACGATGTGTTTGTATGTATATTTCTTTTCATTGTTCAATTTCGTGAGAGAGATGCTAATCTAGCGAATTGAACCAGCCCATCATATGCGCGGAATAAAGAATACGATATCATAGACGACATTCATCCAACGCTTAGCGATATTATAACCCCAGATTCTATCTGGCCTAGTACCCCTCCGAGATCACCTCTTTACTCAATGGGCACAGTTCTGTCGAATATGTGTTGAAGAGCTCCAAAAGAGAGATTCCAGTCGATATTATGTTCACGAACCTGTGGCGGGTCCACCTGGTTTCAAGACTATCCTTCGTGATATTGGTGACGGGAAGGAATTTACGGATTTGGAGTATGAAGAGGTGCTAAAATTGATAGATGGAAATAAAAGAAGGTGAAGGTTTGGAACGGACCGAAAACGAAGTCATCATTGTAAATTGGATGGAATTCCCGAATTTCATCCTCATTCGTTGTTCGCCTATTAATCACTATATTCAACGAATACTATATAGTTGGAGCTGCTATGATAACACGTGCTAGGGGATACGGAGATGGCATATGTGAATCTCACCAGTCTTGGGCCCCTCTTGTGTTCACGACCTGCTCTGTGTTTGCCCGATGGCAACCGATGGAAATTTTTGTCAATCCTGGTATGGATAAATTCGTTCACTCATCAGGATTCGACAACCCTGGTAGGAGCTTAGATAAGTGGCTACGAAGCAATTCATCTGATTTTGACCAGCTAAAGGTTCAGTTCGATGCTGGTTGGGCGAATTCTGCGTTGTCGCCTAATCAGACTCTCATACCAATTGTAACAACACTTTTGCCGCTGGAAACTTCCAATAAAATAGAAACTGTCTTTGGTGTTTCAGTTACCACTCTGATTGCAGATGCAATGGCTAGAAGTGGCATGAGTAAGCCTGTCATCCTTAAGGGAAATCTTGAATCCCCACCATTGTTACATCCATCAGGTTTTCCAAAATGGAAAGTTCTTTTCCCTGATATCCTCTCGTATGAAGATTCAGAAATAAGCCTCAAAGAATCTACCCTTGTCGACATACGAAAATGACGCAATTGCGACAGCTACTCTCTAAACGGTAGTACTAGAAGTCTCGCTTTCGGCATCCTTCTTGTACACATCCTATTTGCGCTGATCCACACAACACTTCTCATATGGATAGGATGGAGTTACGATATCTTCAAATCTCTTTGCAAAATTGTTGCCTTCGCTATTAATTCATCTCCAACTCCAATTTTGGAAAGCACTTGTGTGGAGATCGCAAGGTTGGATACATATAAATATATCGTGAAAGTGAGAGAAGTTTCGGAACAGCATCTGGGGTTAGTTTTAGCGGCCGAAGAGGGAAGTTCCAAGGGGTGTGGTTGTGGGGAAGATGTATGGAAATATGGGAGTCAAAAAAAGGTCATCTAAAAGTTGAGTAGTGGGTATTAGTTTGTGTGTGTGTGTGTGTGTGTTGAAATTGGGGATTCATTCCTTGTTATGTGACCGGAAAGAGGATATTCTATAACAGCATCACTGTTAAGAAGCTTCCAAAAGCATTTCCATACCTTTTTTCCCCTAGAAATCACATCACATTTGTATAAATCGCTATGATACACGCAAGCACTATCCTAACAATATTAAAAATCACTCAAGCATAAGAACATCTCGTCCGTCAAGGCTCCCATACTTATAAATCCGAGTATTAGCATGGAGGAATTACCCTAACACAGCCGTATAATCATATCAATACCTTTTTCCATATTATATTCATATGAAAAACATAAGCTAGTTATTACAATTGATAGAATGAGAGGACTGACTCAAATTGTAAGATTTTGCTGGAGAGCTATTGACGGCAGCGACAACTTGGAGATTTTTAGTCTGCGCCGGCAAATTACTTTCATTGTGATTCTGGGAATAGGTTCAATTGTTGTTACCGTTATCTACTCCCATCTCTGCTTGGTATACTTCTCCGATACATAACATTATAAGCTAATACATCAAAGGAAAGTCCACCTTAATTTGGAACAACTTAACACTTTTGGGTTGCGCTTCTCAAGAGAACAATCTCAATCTGCGAATAGACTGAGGAAAAGAGAATAATGAGCATGGTATTTGGTATAAAGAGAAACACTCTGGAGAATCATGTAAATTTATAAATTCTTTTGTAGCTTCGTTCAAGCGCCAGGGCCCGAAATCCTTGATCTCTATCAAGATTTTCGACTATGTAAGCTCTCAAGACTTGGTGATTGATTTCTTTGTCATGAAAAAGACAAATTCAATTTGAACATGAAGAGTTTGGAGTAAAATATAAAGCAAAAACAACAACAACTCGATCAATCATTACATTAAATTTCTTCCACTTTTATTAATCACTTATTCATTCTCTTTTTGCAAACCTGACTGCTGATCTGAATTAGACTCTCACTTGTCTGTCAACATGTATATTACTTTTATCATTAAGAATTCTTCTAGATCGAGGGCAGAGATCGTATAAGTTTCCTGGCAAATTGACTAGGCTATGTTGCCTAGGCATGATTATTATATGGTCAGATCTTTCCAGTACAACGTCAACTGCTATATGTACGACTAGGCGGACGGAATGTCGGCTGAACAACTACATCGTGTAACTACGCCTTCTTGGTTATCATCCAATGATCTAGTGACACATAATCTTGCAAGATTACATTACGCGTATTAAAGTGATGAAAAGCTGTCAATAGACAAGATACCATATGTGAGCACATAGTTCTGCTGGGCCCTCAACTTGGACTCTTTCTACTTTTCGTGGTCACCTAAAACTTCTGGGACGATCAGGTAAATACTGTTAGGCAAATTTTGACAACATGAGCTTCCATTGCAGCACTTGCAACCGTTACTACGGCAGCCGGAAAGCTCTACAGCAGCATGTGCGCGACTCTCCCGCGCATACTTTGTCGTTTTATTGTATCAGTTGTGATCGATCTTTCAAGAGCGAAGAGGCGCTACAGCAACACCTCCGACATTCAACATTACATACCCTAATCTTTGGCTGTGACGATTGTGATCAATCTTTTGATAGCGAAGAGGCTCTGGATCAGCATTTCCGAGACTCTCACATTCATCAACAGGATATAAAAACCCCTTTAGATGTCTTTTTCTGTTCTTTTCCAACTTTCAACTATGACCGTTCTCTCCCACCAGCTACTTCGTACGCCAGCTTACAAAGACATGAGAGATGGCACCGTAACAGCGCCATGTCAGACGATGCATGGGCAGGGTACCAATTAGCGCTAGAAAGCGAACTGCGTATGTGGTACGGTGCAGAGGATGATTTGACTGCGTGGCATGCACTTTGTCGCGCAATTGGTATAGAGCCGCTTCCAAATACATGTGAGCGGTGCGAAGAGGTACTGAAATAGTGTGATAGAACTTGGTAGATTCATACTGACGCGTATTCTAGGCTGTACGAAGAACACACGTCAATATTGTTGATCTGATTGAATGGGGACGAAGTGAGCGTACAGGAAAAGTTCGGACTTTCCGTGATTTGGCAGAGCTACGAGCTTATACCATCGAGGAACACAAGATATTTCACAACCAGTTCAGCCAGAGAAGTAGCAATGTTGTCTTAAGGCACCTTCTTCGAAAGATCTTTTGAGAGGCTTGATGAAAATGCAAAGCTTATCATCCGTATTGTGTTTGTCCCATCCATGAGCTGATCTATGCACAACCGTTATTTATATATCGCATCAGTGGAATACTACCTATGTCAAGGTTGCGAGGTAATGCGGGCCGATCTTCACCGCATATGAATATCGCCTTGCATCCTACCAATTTTCCCATTGCATGTCACACGGGTTTCTCCTCTTTATATCACGTCATTCTTTCAATTGGCAAATGGAGCTTTCAAAAGTGGATCAAGCTTGGAGAGAAGGTTCTTGATAGACCTAAAAGACTTCAAGTTATTGGGCCCTCAGCGAAGGCAAAATCTGATGTGTTGCAGACACCGGAGGTGGTCTAATAACCGTTCAGATCATCCTATGAACGCAAAAGGTACAAAATATTTCTTTACGATTTTTATGCGAGAATCTCAGCGCAGATCCAGAAAAGAATGGTCCACACGCATCCTGGCAGCCAAATATCTATATGTCCTCATCTTTCTCTTCTCGTTTCTACAAAGCATATATCATAGCTCATCTCGGAAATAGATTGATCTCTTACCAAGCTTGGTAAGCTCAAGAAATCCTGAAACTACTTTTGATTCCTCACGCCGCATTTTATGCCTAGAATCTAAAACACACCTTGGGTTAAACTATCGCACATCTAATCACATACAATAGAACAATGTTTTTGAATGCCGCTCGAGCAGGAGCTAAGGATCATTGCATACAGGACCTTACAGTGGATATAACAATCAACATGTGTGGCTCGATAACGGAACCGGCAGATGGGTAATGATTCTAGAATAATCGATCAACTTTGGCCAATAGTGATACTGTTTATGTTTCCAGCCTTTCGGTTAAACAAAAGCGACGCCACTACCAAAAAGTGGTTTATTTGGTTATATATGTGGATCCATGTGGATGTTTCAAGCATGGTTTAAGTGTTATATTGTTTCTAAGTGTGACATCTTGGGTCGTTGTGGGTTATCGGGGCGGCGTGTGAGCTGAGAATGTGGGGGGCTCCAGACAAAGTCTGATTGGTCCATCGTGTTACAGGTCAGCAATATAGGTAGAAAACCTGACCAAAGGTTCAATGAGTTGAAAGAGTGATTCTACAAGCCAAACGCAACCTTTAAGTGTACATAAGATAGGGAAAAGATAGGATGATGAGATGAGATGAGACTCCGTGTCGTTAACACGTTTCTGTTTTGCTTGCTTGCTATAAACCCCATAAGAAAAATCAGCCAAGGAAAAGTGCAATTTGTTCGGCTTGAGCTCCAATGCCATCTCTCAAGGAGCCAACTATTCATTCATTCTTCGCTAATCCTCTATATGACCTTTACAAACTCCCATGTAGTTCCTCCAGTTTCGGTCTCAACCAGCTCGTCCAATCCATCACTACTCATTTTGATGTCCATCTTCCAAAGTTTGGACCAATGTCTTGTCAACAGCAGATAGTCCCCGTTCGGATGTTTTCTTACACAGAAAGATTCATAATCCTTATGACGAGTGGCCTTAGCATAGAACTTTCCACATCCATTATGCCCTATATATGTTCCCGATATGCAATTGCGAAATCCAAGCCAGCCATCCCTCTCGACGCAAATCCAATGACAACCTCCAATCCCGCTAATATCGGATTTTAATTGTAATTGACCATCTTCGAGGGTAATTATTTTACCATAGCCTCGTTTGCGAATTATAAATATCCCTCCAGGCTCAGGCACTGCATTGTCGATGGTTTTGCAGAAATAATCATCGATTGAGGAATGTGTCGGGGTAGGTATTGAGGTTGTTGAAGCTGCGTCATCTTTCTCAAATATATTGCTCATCTCAGACATCTTGAGAGGCATAATTCAGGTTGAGAAAATTGTTTACTCCGATCGTATACGAAGGAGTTTGGCGTAAGAGGCAAATCAAGTTGAATTTTGAAAGATGAGCCTATTGATAAACCGAAAGTTAGAAAAGAGAGAAAAGCTTTCTTAAGACATACATACAGTATACAGACCTCCAAATGTAATCGGCTTATAATCAGAGCACACACAGAGCAAATAGAGTAGCTCCCAGCACTATTTATACAAACGGTGTCCTGTTCGATCATATATGATAACACAGTTGGCACCACAGACTTTTGAATAGGATTCAGTTAGATTAAGAAATAAGAATTAATTAATTCTCTTTACCCAGAGATATAGCTAATCAGATACTAAAAACAATATAATTGTATATATCAAGCAAAAAGAATCAGCATATTCTTTTATTATTCAACTCTCCAACTTCTTCTATAAGAAATAGAATAGAACATAAACGCATCAGTTTCGTGGTGATGTAACCATACTTTCCCCAAACAACGATCACTTGCATGATATCCGGCCCCCACAAAAAGCTTTCGATTTTTGGATAAAAGTTGATATTGTCACTGTGGACATCCAATTGGCACCACCAAAACAAGTCCAGCGAATACCAGTGAGGAAAGGATCGAGGAGTAATTCGATCGACAGATCAACCTGTTTAGATTTTGGCTAACAAAGATTTAAGGTTCCGATTGGTAGTTTAGCTGGAGTATATGACTCGTACAAGAGAGGAAATGGTGATAAATGACATTTGTGACTTTTGGTGGCGTGAAATTCGCGCTGATGTACGTGAACGAGGCCGTTGACGCGTGCTGATACGCCCATTCACTCATTCGCCAATCCCTAACTCGCACACACATTCCAAAAGCAACCCTCACCTATCACCCATCAATCCCTCAAGGAAAATGAATCTCTCTCCCGCCCTTCTCTTCCCGGGTTATGTATCTAAAGATAGTCTTCTACTCTATCCATATGCCTACCAACTTACCTATACAACAAATACCACATGACCACAACCATACTCAATACACCTCCCTATCCCAGCTCTATCCAAAAATTATTCATCATATGACCTTCCCCCACCCAATCTTAAAAACTAAACACCACCAATCACGGTTGTAATAACAAAGCTAATCATTCGCCTCCCTTTTGAATGAACCCCTACCCCACGTCGCCTATTATTATCCTTTCATTTCTCACTTCACTTCATCATACCAAACCATGCCTTATACACACACACACACACACACACGCGCGACAAAAACTACAAATTCCAAATCAAACTATCAGGAAACAAGCGAAAGAGGCGAAAGAAGCAAATAAAGCGAATAATCCATCCCCTTCCTCCCGATATGAAATATTCAGTACTAGCTACAGTAGATGATACACGTGAATAGTTCTCATAGACCCTTATAGACCTTCACAGCCGAATAACACAACAATCAAAGATAATGTATACATAATCCGTGTGAATCATTTAATTCTCAAGCAAACGACACAGTAACACAACGCGATCATCACCAAAATATCCCATCAACCCCAAACGGAATAATATGAATGGTCAGAATGGAACAACCAAAACTAAGGAAGAGCATGTAAACTAAACGAAACAAAGGTGTATAAATATAGAGACTTATTATATACTATAAATGAATGAAGACTTAGGAGAGCTGAGCTGAACTGAGCTGGCTGCTGAATACCTAGCAAACGACGCCTTGCGCCCCTCCCTATCTATAAGTAACCTTAAGGAAGAGAAAAGCAAGATAGAACCAGATAAACAACTAGCGAATAAGGTATCACGAAGTAAGAATCAAGCAAATAGATAGATAGATAGAACACACATATCACAGTCATACATCACATCACTTAATCAATCAAGCAAATAAAATTGATGCAAAAACAAGTAGATTCTTCTTCATCGATAATAAAACTAACCAACACAACACAACGTTTGGGTCACACACACAATTTGAATCAATTAGGATTCAAACGGGAGACTCACCAAAAAACAACTTCCCTTCCATAACAAGCCAATCCAGCCAAGGAAAAAAAGAATATGAGAAAAATGATAAAAGTGTATCTGTAAACCCACGGCAAAAGAGCCACTCATTCAATGATATCCCCATACATATCCCTAGAATCCTTTATTATAAAAGGCAACACGAAAGAAGTTAAACTATCCCACATTTCCCTACCAAACCACTCCAAATATCATAGTATGAAAAAGAAAAAAAAAGAGAATATAACAATACTTTTCGAACCAAAGAAATCCACGATTATAGCGTCACGAATATTGCCCCTATGCGATAGCTGCTACTATAATCTCCTTGAAGTAAAGGGTACCCAAAATCCCTCCCTCCAATCCATGATTGTGCCGGCGACTGAAAGAAGACAGTCTTTATTATCCATTTAAGTTCTTCGTAAAGCTTTTTCTTTCCAGTGAGCCACTTCGGCAGTTAACCTTGTGATCTCATCTTCAAGTTCTTCCATTCTTTGCATTTTTCTTTGACGAGATTTTCGAGCAGCAAGAGTGTTACGAGCACGTTTCATTGCGACGGTGTCGTTAGAATCCTCAACGATGATAGGTGGTAAAGCCTTTGATGGTTTTCGAATACCAGAAGTAGCTGACATGGGAGATGTTGCAGAACCAGATTTGCGACGGTTATCCTTTTTAGCATTTAGTTGTTCGGCGACTTCGAGTTCTTCTTCGACTAATAAAGGAGAGTTGTTGGCATTTGCTTGCTCAAAGTTCTCTGCATCTGGGAAAAGAGAGAACCAAGCATCACCAGTTTGAACGGTGGTATTATCGTTAAGTCCATCTTGACCGATAGAAGGCGAATCTTGGTATTCAAAGGCAGGGGACTCGTTGTACGTTGATGGAGTAGTTAAGTTTGTAAACGCAGCCGAGTTGGGAGCAGAGGCAGTGGCGAAAGAATCGCGAAGAGAAAGATCTCGAGGTGAAACGAAACTCATATTGGTGGTAGAGCTTGAGGACGACAAGTTGTTGATTGGATCATACATCGTTGGAATGGCAGGAGAAGAAAAGGCCGAAGAGTATGAGTTTTGTGTCGAGGATCCACCCTCGAAAGGAGTGAATTCATCACCAAAAAGATCCATGTCTGAATGTGAATGTGAGTCATTGCGCAAACGTAAATGTGAATGATCATTAATTGAATTACCTTGAAAAGCCATGTTTGGAGTTCGCGGTATGCTCCCAGTTGATTGTGAAAACAAAGGTACTTGGGGACGAGATCGCTGAGGATGTTGCAAAGTTGCTGGAGAAACAGGAGCAGAAGCGTAGAAATGCTGATGCTGAACAAGCTGCGCAGGAGAGTTGAACCGATTTGTAAAAGCCGAGTTAGAAGAATGTCCAGTAGATTGTATGATCGCTGCAACTCTCTGATTCTGAGGCAATGGGGAAGCAGAAGCGAGATGAGATGAGTGACGACGATTTTGAGCTGTTAAGGCAGATGTGGTAGACAAACTAGGGGTACGATGAACGTTCGGTGTTCTGCTCTCGTAAAGAACAAAGTCCTGCTGAGGTTGATCTGGCTGAACTGGATTGTTCAGATACTGATTGTTGGATAGCTGATGTGTTGATGCCGGCAGGCTCGATGAATTGGAGTTGGGAAGCCATGGTGATTGAGAATCCGTGGTGAAAGAGTTAAACTCTTGTGGGAGTATTGTTGCGGTGGAAGGACTAAAGCTGCTGAAAGCGTTGCTAGAAGTCAGATTTTCCTGGGAGGGAAAATTTGGAATTGAAGGGGGGTTGAGTTGGTTGGAAATGGTTTGATTGGTTGAGGAAGTAATATTGACTGATGGAGTCAACTGAGGTATGATCTGGAGGATCAATGATTTAGAACATGTTGGATAACCTGTTCTCTCATGTAATGTATTATTGTAATCAGTTATTTTGGCGGTGGTTTGGTTGTAATGGTGGAAATGTGTTGTTGTTGTGTGGTTGAAAGATAAAATGATGAGAGAAAAAAAGTTAAAAAAAAATTGTGGTATGCCTGGGGAAAAGGATATTCTTATGCGACTTGTGCGAAAGTGTGGGAGTTTACTAGTAAGCAAATGGTTCCTACCGAGAAAGTTTATTTGTTACTTAACTGGGAATAAATCTAATTCGATTTTTATTATCTTTCATCGGGAAATCAATTACCTACGCAGTCGATGAATTTAATTGGATTCTTTTTCTTCTTTAGTTTCTTTGGCGTTTCCTCAAAATCTTAGATGCCTTACCTTAGTATGTTTCGAGATTAGTTTAATCTTTCGAAGTATGAGTCACAGTCACAGTTATGGTTTCTTTGGTCTATGATGTTATCCGTATTATATCAGCCGTCAGCCTGAGGATTGAATAGAGTGAGAGTGAGAGTGAGGTGTGAAAGATGTGGTGGTGGTGGCTATTATTTTATCCCTTGTATACCTTTGATAAAGTGAAGTCTGAGGAGAGATATTTTCATATATCCTTTCTTTCTTTCTTTCTTTCTTTCTTTCACTTCACTTCACTTCACTTTACACAAACATCATTACTTTCAATATCCACTTAAGATAAGGTCTCCCAGCCCTAATTTTTCTTCTCTTCTCTCTCCTCTCTCCTCTCTCCTCTCTCCTCTCTCCCTACTCTCTACTAGTACTGGGCATATTCTATGTTCTATTTTCTCTTCATATTGACCATTCTTGGTGGCCTATTAATCCTTGTTCTACACCCTCACACCAAGGTTACGCCCTGCGAAAAAGCCTTACTCCATTTTAAGATGACATCTCATGCCGCCATTACCTCGTAGAATCGGGTATGATGGAAAGACTTTTGATAGGGTAGAGAACGAAACATTTCTTTAACCTTGGACTTTGGACTTTGATCAAATAAGTTATAACTTTTACTCTGTAATTGATTTGAGGAATTGAGACTTTTCAGGATACTGTAATGTAATGTTTCTAAACTCGACGGGAAGATCTAGCGAAGATCAGATCTCTTAAGGAGGGTAAAGAATCATAAGGTCACTTGAACCAACCAATATCAAGTCACATATACCTCGTAGTCAGATGTCATTTTTCTACACACATACATAACTAGGTGTATAAAATGAGAAACTACTATTTGAGGTCTACCGTACTTTCTTCTTTCTTTCTTCCATCCCCTTCACAAGATCATAGTACCGGTACTTCTCTCCATTCTCCCTATATCCATCCTTATTCCGACACTTTAAATCCGTCTTGCATTTCTCCTCGTAATTTTTGATGTCAAATTACCCCCTCAAACCCTCACTCCTCAAAACACAACAAACTCCTCTACCTTAAAACAGCACGCCCACCGCGTCGATCATCCACACGCAGTAGACCTTCATTAACCCAAACCATCTCGCCGACCGACCGATGAAAGCCGCAATAAAATAAATGGAGAATTTCTTTCTTTCTACCTAGACTCTAGTACACGGAACGGAGGGCCTCTGCAAAAATTCAAAATCCTCTGATCTGACCTTACCCCCCACTTTCCATTTCCATCGTGATTCGTATGTAAGAAGAGGGTTGTGGGTGGAGTGCGCACACGCACACTGCGCCCTTTGCTTTACTCTGCATCTCTTTCTGCGAATTTTGATGGTGGATGGTGGTGGATGGTGTTGTTTCATTCGTATACGTATCCAGTATCTAGTATCACATCTATGAAATCTCACCCGTTTACTTACATACTTCGTACATATGGAGGTAGGTAGATACTAAAAAGTAGGCAGAGAGTAAGGTATGCGTACACCTCTCTTCTCATTCGTCATCACAATCACACATACTCCTCTACCTATCCAATAACATGCATACCAAGAAATAGTATCTAGGTATATGTATCCTCTTTGTGAACTAAGCCCCCCTCTTCCCTCTTCCATCAAATTATATTGTACGAAGTAATATAATAAATATCACATGTACGTACGATAGGTTGTATGTACTTTCTCTGTATTCTGTATTCTGTACCGTTTAGAAAGTACGGAGTAGCTAGGTAGTAAATAATAGGTAGTCGTTTATTACTAGTATTCATCATCCATTCATTTATCCTCGCGACTACCATTCCCAATCCCTCCCTCCTATCCCCCCTGTTCAAGGAAAGATTACTAGGTGTGTTACGGTGGGTGTATGACTCACAATCACTTCTGCATACGTCTGGAGACTGCATACCTACCACCCACTCACCCACTTACTACTCTCACTCACTCAAACAATCAAACTATGAAACGTCAACCCCCCATCCCCCTCCCCCCCTCTCGATTTCTAAGCAAAAAAGTATAATGTACGGAGTAGAGTATGTAAGAAATTAAATCTCATTCATCAATTCATTCAGCGAGACTTTCATTGGTGAATTGGAGAATTCGAAAAGCTGTCGCCTGGGTATGTCTGCATCTACATTCTAGATCAAATCAAGACTGTAGACTTATACTTTTGCTTACGAAACCGTGCGTCCTCCTCGTCGTCCACCGTATTGTATTGCGTTGTATTGGATTGCTTATCTGCGTATGTATGTATGTATGCGTGTATGTATGTACAATTCGTAGTTCATCGGAATGGAAATGAGCGATCTTGAGGCTCAACTAGTTTTCGTTTTTCGTTTTTCGTTTTGCGTTTTGCGTTTTGCGTTTTGCGTTTTCGTGTTGTTGACTGCTTGTGGTATTGGCCAATTTGATGTAACACGTGATTCTCACGTGTGCATACTGGGTAGCTGGGTAGGTGTATGTTACTCGGACTCGAGCAGCATGTATAGAAGAATTCAATGCCAAACATATAAGAGGTTAATTGGGTCCATTTGTATTGGTATTGCTGCTTTACTTAAATTACTGTAACCTCTCAGCCTTAGGATTTTCAAATGACGGACTGCTCGTAATCTTCGACTCTTGCATTTACATATATGGGTGACTTGATGGCTTCACCTGGACAGAAAAAGAGACACACTCTGATCACTCACGCAAAACTATACATTGAAAACATTAACATCCAAATATCAAAACATAATTTCGACATCAAATCAAATCAAATGCATGACAGATGTGTTTAAAGCATGTATCTCTATAAGGTATAATGGGAATTGTAGGCCAGAAAATGAGAACATTCAGAGGTTAAAGATTGACTAGGCTAACTTCCCCAGCCCTAGCACCACACAAACCATACTCTTTTAACAAGATATAAATCTTTGTGAAAAATTCCAGAGCCATTGAATATCTTGACATAAATTTAAACTCAAAACATTGATTGATTGTTTTGATATGAATTATTGAAAAGACTATCTAGGTACTGGTATATTTTGATATCCCCACTTCCCCGTCCTTGCTGGATGGAGGGGGAGGGGTGACTTCATTAAGGTCTGTGCATCGAGCCTCCCCTCCTTCGTTTGGAACTTCGAAGTTCGTGCACTTATTTTTGCTGACTTCATTTCAGCTCTCGAATTGTTACATCACGAATCCGAACGTCGAAGATAATTCACGACATCGTACTTACATGGTACTTTCTTCAATGCTTGATGCAATGCCATAATTGGTAGAGTGCCCAGCATGATTCCTCGCTGTCGCAGGAATAGTCGTTTGTGTGCAGCTTATACTAAAGAGAAGGGTCAAACGATACAAGTCCTCACCTGATCCTTGTACATCTATGCCGGAAAAGTGCGCAGCTGAAGATTTCGGACGCAGCACAGCACATACCAGATCGATCGTGTTCGACAAAGACTGGCGAATTTTATTTGCAGTGGTGTCTGCTAAATGTTCTTGTTTCTTACTGTTTTGGCTCGCCGCTTTCATTTTGCCACTAACCATGGCACCCCTATCTCTCTTGTTGTCAGCCTTTCCATAGGTACCTCAACGTGGCGGAGGAATAAATGGATGTTTATTGACACTGCCTCAAAGCCATGCCGGTTTGACAGACTTGCCGTGGTCATTATGTTCTCAATCATGCCTGATAAGATTTGCTGAACGATGCATCTTATTCTCGCATCAAAAAACTCACCCACCAGCCTCATATGCCCAAAATCCAAGGCGATCAGGACTTGAAACCTATTTATTTCTCTTGGAGGTTAGAAAATAAATAATAATAATGATATTATAATAATAGTGGAAAACTTAGTCAGTTTTAGCTATAAGGGATAAATCGAATATATATATGA
>PQXN01000308.1:0-42794 GCA_004786275.1 Botryotinia convoluta
ATAATTGATTTCAAGGAATATAGACTTTGCATATATAATATTATCATTTTTCATAAAAATTCAATAATAAACGGGTCCCATTTTGAACTGATAATATTCGTCACTAACAAAATAAGCACTTCATTTATAACAAAAGGAATATTAATATCATAATATACAACCTAAAAATTTGTATGGGGATTTATACTGAATTTCTCTTTATCCAGAATATTAACTTTGCCACCACAGGGTTAGAGATTATATACTTACCAATCTATCTAGGGTAATTCTCTATCTCACAATTATTGGCATCTGTATCGGAAGTGGGGTCCTGACACAGACTAGAAGTCTGTTTCCTAGATTTCAGAAACAAATAAACAGCTCGGCTCTCTGGGCCAAACTTCAACAATATGTATTTCTCCCTGCTCTACTCGGCTCTCGACATCTCAACCCTTTACCTGGCAATGTCGGGTATATACCAAGCAGAGCACTCAGCATCTTCATCGGCATCTACATCGTCATGAACGTGATTTTCTCTTCCGTTTCCTTTCGCTCTTTCTCGCCTAATACTTTCTTCGCATCCCCTCAATTCGGACTCTGCGAATATGTGGGAAATCGAACGGGTACCCTGAGTTTAGTCAATATGAGTATTTATATTTTGTTCGCGGGTAGGAATAATATCTTGATTGCTTTGACGGGATGGAATTAAATTCCTCGTTCGTCCACATACAGGAATGACATCTGCTCTTCGCAAACTTTTATTAACCTCGCGATCTGATTTGGGTGTGAAAACGTCTATCTATAACGAAGGTCCTTATGCGGGTCATCGAGCATCTATTCAACCTTTGTTGGTTGCGGATACGATTCTTTGTATTGCGGGTGGAATTGGTATTATTAATGTTCTTGGTTTTATCCAAGAATACAGTAGTAGGAATTTCGGGGAATGGAAGAGAAGGAAATAAGAATTTGGAGAGATCGAAGAGTAGGATTATGAAGAAGGCGAAATTTTTATACTCGCTTGGTCTGCTAGAGAGATGGAGCTTATTCAGCATGTGAAAGAGAGCTTTCTGGCGAGTGATGTTAATGGGGAATTGGATGATGTGGAACTTCAGTTTTGGTGTATGGGATCTAGACAGCATAGGGAGTCGATTGATATAGAGGAAAATTCAAAGGAAATCCAGAGGTCAAATACATTGGAAGTTAAGATGGGAAAAATGGATATAGCAAGTGTGATAGGGGATACGGTAGAGAAAGGAATGCAGACAGCTGTGCTGGTGTGTGGACCTGGTGGTATGGCGGATGAGGCAAGGACGGAAGTTGTGGGGTGTGTGGAGAGGGGATTTGGGGTTGATTTGTTGGAGGAGAAGTTTGCTTGGTAGGGGTTGTTGTTCTGTTTTGTTTTGAGAGATGTGGAATTAGATGATGATATGGCGTTTGTTACTTTTTAAGATTATTTTAATGTTTAGAGAGGAATGATATGGTAATATTGAGTTTAGAAGGGTTCGTAGAGGGGATGGTGACTCGGATTATGTTGTGTTGAAATATACAGCTTGGCATCAATCAGATTTTTTGCTGAACTTAACGATTTTCAAGCGTAATATGGTATGATGAAAGCGGCCCAAATCACCTGAATTACGCAAACTCATTCTCATAATCGAGTGCCAATTTTCCAAAGCTCTTCTCATTCCTTTTCCGTCTCATGTCAGAAGCGAAGTCGTGCTGCAGACCCTTGAAGCCCCTTCTTGGCTTTTTACCACATTGGGTAATCTTGCTATAACATGCTCAAAAAAGCTCGTAATAGCTCATGTTCAATTTTAGCTCTTGCTATTCATTCAGAATTTCAAGTATCGGCATATTAGTTGGGTATCGTCTGCGAAATGGAGGTATAAGACTTCAGCTAAATATATAATCTTGTAGGTGACACATAAAGATTCCAGAGAACCAACTTCAAGACACAAAAAACCCCAACAAACCCAACCATGACAGACACCTCCGAACTAGCAAAAGGCTACACCCTCGTCAACGATACCCAATACAAAGCCGGACAGTATCTCCTCGAAAAACTCGCCCTCACCAATACTCCCAATATCCAAATCCTAGACATCGGCTGCGGACCCGGCAATCTTACCGCGTACATTTCCTTGTTTCTCCCTGATGGAAAAGTAATCGGTATCGATCCCAGTTCTTCCCGTATCGCGCTGGCTCTCTCGACTTATGAAAATCATCCACATCTCTCTTTTTATGAAGGTATCGCGGAAGATCTCGCACGATTTGGGGATGAGAGTTTCGATGCGGTGTTTATGAATAGTACATTTCATTGGGTTGGGGATCTGGAGGGGGCGTTGAGGGAATGTTTCAGGGTATTGAAGGTAGGGGGAAAACTTGGGATTTCGGGGGGTTCGGGGGATTTCGAGGCGCTGCATGAGAAGATTAAGAGGGAGGTTTTGGGGAGAGAACCGTATGTGAGGTTTGTGGAGAAGGAGAGTGGTCCGAGGTTTTTGAAGAAGAGGGAGATGCAGGAGATGTTGGGGAATGCGGGGTTTGAGAGCTGGGAGGTGGGGACGAATGCGATTGTGAAGGTGGCGAGGGATGGGGCGGAGATGGTGAGGTGGTTGGATGTTAGTTCGTCGGGGAAAACTTATGGGGGGATTCCGGAGAGGTTGAAGGAGAGTGCGAGAGGGGAGATGGTGAGGGAGTGGGAGGGGTATAGGGGGGAGGAGGGGATTAGGATGGAGATGGAGTTGTTGGTTACGGTTGCTGTTAAGGGGGGAGTTGGGAATTGAGGGGTTGATGATGGATTATGGGGAAGTTTTGTCGCTTTGAGCGTGTGGTTTGGAGACTTTCAGTTCTATTTCATTCATATTCTAGAAACTTGAGTATGATGTGATAATTACTATGTAGGTAACGTGTACACGAGTATAGGTCTTCTACGATTCAGTTCAGTATCAGAGACCTATGAAATATACTCATAAATCCAAAAAAACCAAAAAAACCCACGCCATCAAATAAATTCTATCATCTAAACAGAATGAAACTCGTAACCTTTAACCCAGCAGAAAACAGCACTCCAAGCTTGAAACTTCCACATACTTCCCTTTCAAGCAGATATTTTCCCGCACTATGCAACATATCCCATATACTAAGCATCATGCCTGGATCTACAGGGAATAGAGCTATTTGGAACATATAATCTTCAACCCGCAGACAATTATATATATCGCAGGTACTTTTTGACAGAAGGATAATAGCCAAGTCTTCAGCAATATAGATGCTATTAACCGGACGAGCCGAGCTGCAGGTGAGCACGCCCCAGATGTTGGTAATTAGATCAAATATGCTCATGTGGAAGAGGGGGTTTTGGTATGGGGGGATAGTGAGAAGATGGATGATGGATAGGAAGAAATTTTGATATAAATGGGGTTTGTGTATGCGGTTTCTTGGTGCTGGATATTAGGTTCTTTGAGTCGATTATCTGGAATATATATTGTACTTAGATATATACTTCAGTGAACTACACAGACACGCTCAGCATCACATCATACCATGCAACAAAGAGTTTCCATTCTCGGCGCCGGACCCGCCGGCCTCGCACTAGCAACCGATCTCTCTTGCCACGGCACAAATGTCCTAATCTATTCCCATCCCTCGCATACCTCCCAATCTTCTTCTTTCCTCTGCAATGGGCATCTCGAGCTCTATTCTCCCACTTCCATCGATTCCGCAAATCCAAAACTCACATACGATATCCACGACGCGGTTTCCTTTTCAAAATTACTAATTCTGACTGTTCCTTCTACAGGACAGGAAACCATCGTGCATGAATTGCGAATTTTTGATCTGGAGACTCATACTATTATTGCTATACCGGGAAATTTGTTCTCGCTTGTTTTTCGCGAGATGCTAGGGGATATGAAAGTGAAGTGTGTGTTGGAGACGAATTTATCGCCGTATTCGTGTAGGATGAGTGGGGGGAAGTTATCTGTGTCGGGGAGGAAAAGTCGGTTTTCTATTGCGGCGTTGGGGAGGATTGATGGGGGTTTGAGAGAGGAGGTTAGGGGGATTTTTCCGATGGAGTTGTGTTGGTGTGAGAATGTGGTGGAGGTTTGTTTGGGGAATATTAATGGGGTGTTTCATCCGGTTATGATGTTGATGAATGCTGGTCGGTGAGTTTGCTGTTCCCATCTAATGTACTTTTGAATAGTATGGATGAGCACTAAAATTATCCAGCATCGAAAGTCCAGGATCTTTCTTCCTTTATAAAGAAGGACTTACGCGCTCGGTATCGAATGTTATTCAAGCAATCGATGACGTACGTCTTCAAATCGGGAGCGAGTTGGGATTTAAACTCGATTCTGTCCTGGATGTTTCGAATAAATGCTATGATCAACATTTCACAGATTTAGTTGAGCTAGCGAGGAATTCGGAGCCGCATAATGGACTACAAGCGCCGAATGAGATGGAGAATAGGTTTATTGCGGAGGATGTGCCGGATTTGCTTGTGCCGTGGTTGGTATTGGCGGAGGGGCTGGGGGTTAGGGCGGAGAAGGTTAGAGCGGTGGTGGAGTTGGTGGGGATGGCGGTGGGGAGGGATTATTTTGAGCAGGGGAGAGGGTTGAGGAGGTTGGGGTTGTTGGGTTTGGGGAGGGGAGAGTTGGTGAAGAGGTTTGGAAGGGTTGGGTGATGAGGTGATTGATATGCATGTGGTGATTGTGAATTATACTTGTATGTTGATGAATTTAACGAGATGACAGCAACTTGACTGTTATTGATTTTTTGATACAAAGTGAAAATGAAAGATGGATATAATATTGCACGATTGTGACATGTATTGATACTTATCAAATACTGAGAATGATTTATTGTCTGGATGTCACTTGACTGTTGCTTTTTCAGAACGTATATCTTGGGTATTTGACATACTCTCAATTTTAATAGAACCAGAGAAAAACGTGCCGCGCGATATCAGAGTAATTATATAAACAGTCTGCAAGAAAACCAAGATAAAAAAGATGAAGAGCGTCCAAATGTATAATGAAATTTTCCTTGGGTGTATTGGAAGGGGTTGTCATTTCAACATTATGAGTGTATTGTGATAAGTATATATTACCAGACGATGCACTATTCCGCAACAACTACTAAATCATTCATGGTTCAGTGGTATCCCGACCTGATCGAGTTCACTCGATTATCACTCTCGGTCGTCTAGTTGGTTTATGACGTCAGACTGTAATTGCTCATTGTAATCTGGATGTCGCGTGTTCGACTCACGCCTGAGAGACTTTCTTTTTGAATTTTTTTTGGATTGATCTTAGATGATGATGATGATGATGATGATGATGTTGGAAGACTTTTCGTTTTTGGAGGAGATGGCTCGGGCGGTTGGTGGTGGGGTATTTTGGTTTCACGTGTTGATAAGATAATGTTTCAGAATGCTATAATGTAAATTTCATAGAAATATACATACATACCTACAAGTAATCCAAGAAATCTGTTTTGATTCAATTGTAAACCAACTATCAACTATCAATATCATGCCCCTCAAGCTAACTATATATCTTCTAACGCTAGCAATATCTTGCCGTCTATGTTGAAGAGCTAAATAAAATAAGAGGTGGAGTATGCTAGCGCATTATGACATTAAAATGATTCCACATTCTCCAAAAGAGGTTGGGGCATTGTGGATCATCCGACCTTCACCCGTGTATGAGTCGCACTCATTTCACCGGCGCGGGGAAATTTAAATAATTTTTTTGCTTCCTCTTTCATCTCTAACCCCGCCATTCCCTCAAAATTATATATCGAACCTTCGAACAATTCTCGAGTTGTGCTTCATCGCACAACAGGCAGAGACAGGATGGAATACCTTAAATTGCCTGGAGATTCTTGCTTCACTCCAGCTGAGGCTACAAAGCTCGCGGCTAGAATCAATGATGTTCATCAAGTGAAGGTTGAACTTACGGGTGTTTGGATTCATTATACGCATTTGAGACACTCGGATCCAGAAACTGAAGCCAAGATTAAGCAATTACTTCCAGTCTCAGGAGTAGATTTGGAGGCTAAATTGGGAAGCAAGATTTATTGTAAGTCATCACTTATTCAATGTTCGAAATAATTCTGGGCATTGAAAAGTGGTTATTGAGGGTTCCAATGCGCGCACGCCATGGCCTCTCGTCACTTTTTACATACTGCAGTGCAGTGTAAGCAAACACTAACCCTCCAATCTACTAGATGTTACTCCAAGAAATCTTTCTCCATGGAGTTCCAAGGCTACAAACATCGCACATGTCTGCGGTCTCGAATCCCAAGTTCAAAGAATTGAAAGAGGTCGGGCTATTTTGATAAAATTTGCGGAACCATCTGAGGCAGAGGTGAGCATCAGTGATTTCATCTCAGTACATGTTCCCTTAGGTGGAGAATTATTTGGAGATTCAATTCTTTCTGGATGCTCAAACCAATTACTGACTTCCTAATTCTCACGAAGGAGGATTTGCCATTCAAAGATATCCTTTACGATCGCATGACCGAGAACATCAGTGCCGAGGAACCAGATGTGCACAAAATTTTCGAAGAAGGAGAGCCAATTCCCTTGGAAGTTGTTGATCTTTGGGTAGAGGGTTCAACACCAATCGAAGTTTTGAAAGCATACAACGTGAAGCGTGGTCTTGCTCTAGATACCCCAGAAATGGAATACCTTGTCGAAAAATACACCCAACATGGCAGATCACCTACCGATGTCGAATTGTTTATGTTTGCGCAGGTCAACTCTGAGCATTGTAGACATAAGCAATTCAATGCGAACTGGACAATTGATGGCATGGATATGGATATGAGTTTATTTGGAATGATTCGAAACACCCACAAGAAAAATCCAGATTTCACCGTATCAGCTTATAGCGACAATGCTGCCGTTTTACAAGGAGAGATGGCCAGTCACTGGGCCCCCGAATACTCTACTGGTAGTTGGAAACAAACCCCTGAGGTTGTGCATATCCTAGCGAAGGTGGAGACTCATAACCATCCCACAGCAATCTCACCTTTCCCAGGAGCAGCGACTGGTTCGGGAGGAGAAATTAGAGATGAAGGTGCCGTGGGTAGAGGATCCAGCCCCAAAGCTGGTCTCTGTGGATTCTGGGTTTCAGACCTTTTGATTCCAGGACATAAGCAACCATGGGAAATGGATGTCGGCAAGCCAGCACATTATGCCAGTAGTTTGGACATTATGTTGGAGGCACCAATTGGTAGTGCTAGATTCAACAACGAGTTTGGTAGACCATGTCTTGCTGGATCCTTCCGTACTCTCCTTACAGATGCAGATGCCTCAACGGACGAGTTTCGTGGATACCATAAGCCTATCATGATCGCTGGTGGACTCGGTACTGTTAGACCAGAACATGCCATCAAGAATGGCAATGACGTAAAACCAGAAGCTCATGTAATTGTTCTTGGTGGCCCAGCCATGTTGATTGGTCTTGGTGGAGGTGCAGCTTCAAGTAACACATCTGCTGGAGAAAGCTCAGTTGAGCTTGACTTCGACAGTGTTCAGCGAGGAAATCCAGAAATGGAAAGAAGAGCTCAGATGGTTATTGATCATTGCAGAGCCTTGAAGGATGAGAATCCTATTGCATTCATCCATGATGTAGGAGCAGGTGGATTATCCAACGCTTTGCCGGAGCTTGTTAAGGATGCTGGATATGGTGGTAAATTCGAGCTTAGAAATGTCGAGAGTGCGGATGGCAGTATGAGTCCTTTACAAATCTGGTGCTGCGAAGCTCAAGAACGTTACGTCTTGATTGTCAACAAGGAAGACCTTGGTAGATTTACGAGCATTGCCAGTAAGTTTCGTCTCAAAACGTGGTAAATCTTATACTAATCATTTACAGAACGTGAACGATGTGGCTTCTCCAATGTCGGAACTGTCGTTCCCAAGGATCAAGATGGAGTTGCCAAACTTGTGGTAACTGATCGAGATTCTACAAAGCACCCTACACCCATCGATCTCCCTATGTCTACTTTGTTCCCCAAGGACAGGAAATTGGACAGAATCGTGCAGTCTAGGAAACCACGGCTTCTCCCATTCAACGCAGAGAAATCCCTCAAAGAAGCATACCCCCAAATTCCCGATCATGATCTCTTAAGAATGGCTATCGAGCGTGTCTTTTCCCTTCCATCTGTTGGCTCCAAATCTTTCCTCATTACTATCGGTGATCGTTCCGTTGGAGGTTTGACCGTTCGCGACCAAATGGTCGGACCATGGCAAACCCCTGTCGCAGACGTAGCTGTCACAGCTAGTGCTCTTAACATTGGTGGCAAATTGAAGACTGGCGAGGCTATGGCTATGGGTGAAAAGCCTACGTTGGCTTTGATCTCGGGTGCAGCTTCGGCTAGAATGGCTGTTGCCGAAAGTTTGATGAACATTGGTGCAGCACATCTTCTCGGCAACTTGCCTCGTATCCGTTTATCTGCAAACTGGATGGCCGCAGTCAACCAACCTGGTGAAGGTGCAGCTTTGTATGAGGCAGTTCAAGCCATTGGAATGGATCTCTGCCCTAAGTTGGGAGTCAGTATCCCTGTCGGCAAAGACTCAACATCAATGAAAGCCTCGTGGAAGGATCAAAAGAGTGGAGATTCTAAAACAGTCACAGCTCCTATGACTGTGGTTATTTCAGCCTTTGCGCCAGTCGCAAATGTTCGTAACACATGGACACCTGCACTCCGAAGACTTGAAGATGTTGGAGAGACTACATTGATGTATGTTGATCTTGCTCAAGGTCACAAGGCTATGGGTGGATCAGCCCTTGCGCAATCTTTCGGTCAAGTTGGAGATGAAGCACCGGATGTCAGAGATACTGATCTCATCATTGACTACTTTGATGCTTTACAACAATTACACGAGTCAGGAGTTGTGTTAGCCTACCATGATATCTCAGATGGTGGTTTGTTGACCACCATCGCCGAAATGATGTTTGCTGGACGATGTGGCGCTGAGATCATGCTTGATGGAGTTTCTAAGAGCGCATCCCCATCTCACGTCATCGAAGCTGTGTTCAACGAAGAACTTGGTGCTGTTTTCCAAGTTCGAAAATCGGACGAGGTCAACTTTATGAGATGTTTTGCTACCTGTGGTCCTCCACCAGGACTCATCAGAAAGATTGGACGAGTACCAGCTGCATCGAAACAACAACTCGCCATTCGCTACGGACAGAAGCCAATCTTACACATGTCAAGATCTGAGCTTCAACAACAATGGACCAAGACATCTTACCAGATGCAACGTCTCAGAGACAATGTTGATTGTGCTGACGTCGAATTTGAAAATATTAAGGATGATCGCGATCCTGGTCTCCACTTTACCCTTACCTATGAACCTAAGGAGAACATTCTTCCATTGACGGCATCAATCACATCCGCCTTCTCTAAGGCACCTCGCGTAGCTATTCTCCGTGAACAAGGAGTTAACGGTCATGCCGAAATGGCATTTGCTTTCAAGGCTGCAGGATTTGACCCTATTGATGTACACATGACTGACATCATTTCTGGACACTATTCTCTCGCTAATTTTGTTGGTATTGCTGCCTGTGGTGGTTTCTCTTACGGTGACGTTATGGGTGCTGGTCGTGGATGGGCAAATTCCATTCTTATGCATGAACAAAAAGCTCGACCAGAGTTTGAGAATTTCTTCAAACGCCCTGATACATTTGCATTGGGTGTCTGCAATGGTTGCCAAATGCTTAGTTGCATATCTGAACTTATTCCTGGTACTTCTCATTGGCCTGTCTTCACCGATAACCAATCTCAACAATTCGAAGGCAGAGTCAGCATGGTGAAGATCCAAGACAATGCCAAGAAACCATCTGTATTCCTCCACGGTATGAATGGTAGTTCCTTGCCTATCGTCGTTTCACACGGTGAAGGTCGAGCTTCGTTCAAAAATGACACAGACCTGGGAGCCTTGAACTCTGATAATCTCATCCCAATCAGATACACAGATAACTTTGACAAACCAACAATGAGATACCCATACAATCCAAACGGCAGTCCTGAGGGTATTGCAGCAGTGAGAAGTTTGGATGGAAGAGTCTTGGCTATGATGCCTCATCCGGAGAGGACAATCATGGCAGATGTCGGTAGTTACGTACCAAAGGAGAGTGCAGAGGAGTGGGGAGAATTTGGTCCTTGGGTCAGAATGTTTAAGAGTGCTAGAAGATGGGTCGGCTGATTGGATTGTTGCAATATGAGATGATATGAATGGGATATATGGAGAAAAAATGGCTAGATTTGGGTTAAGATATCATTGCATGCATGCTTGCATTATTAGTGTCGATGGAGTTTAGGGGTGGATATTGAAAAAATTGGGTTCTTCTTTTGCATGTTTTTGATGTATTGAAATTATATGTGAAATCTGAAGTATTTTGGAGCTAATTGCAACTTTTTGTTGAGAACAGCCTATACCCTAAACTGGAGTGAGAGTTCAATCCCATGCCTGGTATTCGAATCATTCGTGGGTACGTACTGTGGTGTGTTGTTGAGGTGAGGATGGCTATACTACGGCAATGCGCTTTCTGGCCAACGATATCTGGGGTTTCAGTAATCGCTATGCTCACTTTGTTCGGGGCTCAGTATTCAGTGTATTAGGCTTCGCCCATAGTGACAATCAGCAGGGCTATTTGCTGATTTTGGGGTTGAGAGCTCTAGAGGATGTATATTTAAAAGATGGTACGATGTGTGTGTATTAGAGTAGTAGATTGGTGAGAGGATTCTACGAGGGTCTGTAATTTTCATTCGTGGGTTTCGTCTTTGACAGCCATTGGGAAGGCTCAGTCGTGAAGATCTTGAGATCTAGAGTCGTATATAATGGTGCCGGGTGGGATGTCAGACGTGCTAGAGAGGCTCTTGTGGGGAGCTAATGCTGACTCTTGAGGCGAATAATAGTCTCATCAAAGATGGGAAGGGAGGATAGAGGGGAGTGATTTGCTCGATAAACCCTGGAGTACACTTCTACCCTCGTGCTCAATTCAAGAGAATCTTAGCTAGCATTCTGAGCCCTGAGACGCTTGATAATTGCTTCATCCATGTCATGTTTATATTCGAGCTGGGTAATCTTTTGTTGAAGCTCTGCAATCTTTGTATCTTTGGTTTTGAGAGCTACGCGTGCGATATCACGACCTTTCACGATACCCGATATTTTTAGTGCATGCCTGGCTAACATTTGACGTAGTTGAGAGGAGACTTCATCGTCGATATTTTGATCCTTGAGGAGATTCATAATGTCTTCCGTCATGCCGTAATTTTGCGGCGAATCCCCTGTGCTGCTCTTTGAAGGAGAAGCCATGAACTTGGGAGGTGGGCCCATCGTAGCATCTTTGAATCTCATGGGAGAAGGTGTCTCCGCTGGACTAAATAAAACGGATCGTTCATTCCCATCCCACATCCCACCATTTATTCTTTTGCGGCTCGTAGAAGGAGTGCCGAAAATGTCTTCGTCCCATGTACCTTTTGTCGTAGGCGTAGGGTACATATTGGCACCATTACTTTCTCCTTCGCCCCGCTTTCTTTTGCTGCCTGGTGTTGCTGTCTTACCATTCATCGTTCCCTTTCTTGGAGTCTCTGGAAAGCTTCCACGGTCCGTTCTCTCTACAGTCTTAACCAGTTTCTCCTCATCCTCTCGAGTTAAAGGCCATGCCCCAAACTCATCATCTTCCTTCTTCCCAATATCTTCAAGCCATTTATTACTAGCAATCGCATGTCCTTCCAATGTCCTTTTATCCTTCGATGGAGTCACTGGTGAGCGCGATTCGGGTGTATGAGGCTCCGTTCTTGTATTATTCAGAACTGCACCCATCTCTCTTCCTTTGGCTTTATCGTCCCATAGAAAGAATCCGCAGCTAGAATCTTTTGGTTCTTGACATATGTAGAACCATCGACCTTTATTTGCTCCTTCTTTCCTGACTTGGAATTTTACGGCGGGTAGTCTGGGGTTGCAATTACCTGTCGCTATATTAGCTACATGATAAATAGATATGTCGTTTCGAGGTAACCCACATTGCCAGTTGCCATCAGAAAAGAGTCCATTCAGAGCAACCTTTGTTGGTGTCGCTCTGGATGGGGTTGCTTTGGATGGTGTTACTTTGGATGATGTTGCGCCATTGCGCTTTTGAGGTGTGTTAAATACACTATACATTGTTTATTAGTATGAGATGGAATTAGGTGTAGCAAGTCTTTCAAATTATCATCGTCATTTCAAGAAGTGGTGGTGGTGAAACATTTCCCCTCTTGTTGACATCGTCACCATCGCAACCATTGGAGGGACGATTAACTTTATCCGTTATCTTATCGGAGAAGTCGATCTAGAAACTGCGTCGATGAATATCGGATTTCGGATAAAGTCAAGTGCCGATCAGGAGAATAAGGTTATTATGTCATCAATTATGGGATTCATTAACGTGGTTTATCAGGACCCTGTATATATCATGACCCTATACACTTTCACCTCAAATATTGTTTATCAACTTCAATATGCGATTTATTAATAATTAATTATAACAACTAATTCAAAAGAAGCTCGAATCAATTTAGCTATTAAGGCTATTCATACATTTCAAAATTTAAGTATTCGAAAAGCTGTAAAACTTTATAATGTATTTTATACTATTTTTACCTCTAGAATAAATGGAATTAAATCTTTTGCTGAACGTTGGTCAGTAAATCATAAAATAATAGAATTGGAAGAGGAATTGATTCTTCAATATATATTGAATATAGATAAGAGAGGATTTAGTTCTTGAATAAGTAATGTGGAAGATATAGCAAATTATATTCTTGAATTGAGAGGTAGTAAGAAAGTTGAAAAGCTCTGGGTGAATCGATTTATAAAACGATATCCAAACTTAAAGACATGTTTTATTTGTATTTATGATTTCCAAAGAGTTCTCTACAAAGATTTAAAGCTTATTGAAAAATGGTTTCGATTAGTTTTGAATATGTAAGCGAAATATGATATTATAAACTCCGATTTCTACAACTTCAATGAAATTGGCTTTATGATGGGTCAAATATCATTGTATATAATAATTACTAGAACTGATTGATACAGCAGAAGTAAAGCTATACAATCTGGCAATCGAGAATGGGCTATAGCTATTATTTGTGTAAATGGAGTAGGTTACAATATACCTTTATTTCTGTTAGTTAAAGGTGAATATTATCTTTCAAATTGATATACTGAAAGCGATTTACTATACGATTGGGTTATTAAACTTACTATCAATGGATAGACAGATAATGAAACAGGTCTTGAATGGATTAAGCACTTTAATAAGTATACTATAAACAAGAAAGTGGGTAGATATTGTATGCTAGTGCTTAATAAACATAAAAGTTATGAATCTGTAGCTTTTCAAGAATACTACAAGGAAAACGATATTATATTACTCAGTTTATTATCTCATTCTTTGCATTTAATTCAACCATTCGATATCAATTGTTTTAAGTTTTTAAAATGTTCATATAGTCGACAAATCGAGAATTTTATTAAAGTATATATCACTTATATTACCAAAACCGAGTTTTTTCAAGTTTTCAAAACTATATATATTGAAGCAATATCTATATCAAATAGTAAAGCTGAGTTCTGCAGAGTTAGGCTAATCCTATTTAATCCGAAAGTTATACTCTTGAAGTTAGATATTCGAATAAGGACTCTATCGAATAGATCAATATCAACCAAACCTGAAATATAGCAATCTCAAACATCTCATAATCTAACCAAAGCTTTTTCTCAATCTACTTTAGTCAAAAATCGTATTACATAATATCAAAGCAGTTCATCTACACTTATATTTGAAACAATTATAGTTTTAGTTAAAAATATAAAGCTTTTAGTTTATACAAATACACTTTTAATTACTAAAATTTATAATCTTTGTAAAGCAAATAAAGTATTTAGTAAATACTAAAGAGCTAAAAAAAACTTTGATACAAAAAGGAGAAGTATTTTTAGTAGAGGATAGGCATAATATATTAGAGTAAGAAAATATAGATGATTAAATATGACGCAATAAGTATACAAATGGTAATTCTTCAATAAGGAGGTAAGCTATTATATAATAATATAGCAAATACAATAATATTTCATATAATATGTGAACTTGTCAATTAGATCCAGTATTAATTGATCTTTAGATTGTATATAATTTAATTTTAGTTTATATTATTATTATAGTTTTATTTCAATAAAATGTGAATCATTAAGGTGAAAGTGTACAGGGTCATGATATGTACAGGGTCCTGATAAACCACGTTATCTCCAAATTAATTTGGTTTGACACAACATCTAATTCAATTCTTTCCAATTGTCATTATCAAACATTTTTCGTGTCTATGGACTTTGTATTATAAAACTTATCACGTCTGCCATTGCTGGCTTCGAATTGCCAAAACTACCACAGCCAAAATGGGTCTCGTTTCATTCATCACTGGCTATATAGCCCCTATGTTTATCATAATATCTCCCATAACGTCGTATGCGGATCAGACATACTCGATACATAGGAACAAGTCCAGTGCGGGATTCTCTTTGGATATCCCTTTGATCATGCTTGTAGCATCATTTTTGAGGTACGCTGTCCTGGAATGAGCTTTGAGAGACTGATACTAATCTTCACTGTAGAGTTTTCTATTATCCTGGAGCCCATTTCGATACCTCCTTATTGATACAGTCATTCATTATGATTGCGATGCAAACCATGTTATTGAAGGTTGCGCTCGATCATCGGCCATCACCATCGTCGAAAGGGGGAGATGCGGCTATACCATTTGCTGGGCACAGAGAAGGGGATGGAGCGTCAAGACCATATAACTTCTGGCAATGGCGTTCCCCAAAACCGTATGCATTGATTCACTGTGTTGCTTGCCAAAGGCTTACATTATGCTAATGAAAAAATTCGCAGTTACTGGCAATTCCTCCTTTACCTATTCATAGCTCTCATCGCATGCGAACTCATTCTCTCTCCAGCTCCATGGTTCTATTCCGTCTACTCTGACGCGATCGGCTACATTGGACTCGGTGTAGAAGCAACCCTCCCAATTCCTCAAATCATTGCAAACTACAAATCTCGATCCTGCAAAGGTTTCCGTTTCTCAGTCATGGCCAGCTGGATTGCCGGTGATGTGATGAAGATGTTCTGGTTTTTTACTGCCACAAGTGCTATACCGTGGGCTTTCAAACTTTGCGGAATGTTCCAGATGTGCTGCGATTTATTCTTGGGGTTGCAATTCTGGATGTATGGAGATGGTGATGGAAAGAAGGATGACGACTTTAGAGCACCAATTGGGGAGAAAGATGGCCGGTTATCATGAGATGAAGGAGCCGAGAATTGGAAGTAGGGGGAGAGCCGAACAAAATTTATAGATATCTGTTGATGAACATGCGAGACGAACGAACGAACGGAACTAGAGATGAAAATGACAGGAAATGTTAGTTAGAATACATAATGAAGTTGGAGGATTTTCTAAACTTATTAGAAAAATGTTAATGGTACATAGGAATTTAATCAAATCCCTTTGTTGATGGGCATTCTCTCCTGAAACTAATGCGGACCCCTTATGCAATCAAAAGAGCTTCATTTTGGACTTGTCATGGAGAGTAGTTTCCATGTTGGTGACACCATTGATTTTCGAGAGCCTGCCAGCGTCTATCTAAAGAACTCTGTCAAGTGAGAGGAATCATCAAGCACCTAGGTAAATGATCATCCTAGATTTCACTATTCGGCTTGGCACAAATGCTTTGGTTCATTTCTTGGAAGCTAGACGTCACGTATTTAGCTAGTGCTCGAATTATTTCGTTGAATATACGTTCTATTTCCATCTCACTTACTGGAGTTTTTTTCTTAAAATTAAATGAAAATAGACGGAGAAATTCTTATCGTCAGATTCATGTTCGAGACTATGTTCACTAGGATGCTGGTTGTTGTAATTTTGAAACATCAGATGAGTATTCTACTATATAAGTTCATTAAATGTTTAAATGATCTGATCTTTGCATGTTTGTTAGTTGAATTATTTTCGATGTAGTTTGGTAACGATTTTCATATATTAGATGAATGCTTCGAAAGGTCTATAACTAAGCCAAGCAATGAAAAATCTACGTTGGTCAATTCTCTTGATTTCATTATAGGATAGCATCTCCCTTGACAGTTTCATAACCAAGCCTGGAAGAAGCTGGCTTCAGTCCAAGTATTCATCACTAGATTTTGTCCAAACAAGTTTTATTTTATATCCCAATCAATGTTTGAGTAATTCATAAAGAAGAGTTAAGAGATCCATTTCAAAAAGTACGGTCTTCTTTCCCTCGACTCGTCTACAGAGATAACGAGTAGCGTATTGCTATATTAATGGCTTGAAGCAAGGGGCTTGGTACTTGAAGTTGTTTGGAATCAAGTCGTCTTGCTTAACTTCTCGCAAACCATATAGCCACTAGATCCTGCACTTTCTATTCTCTCAACTATTCATTCACCCATGGCTCTCCCTCAAATATCTGATTTGCTATCACTATCACCTTCACTTATATCCTTATGTTCCGTCTCGTGGATTCAGTTACACAGCATTCATATTGCACACACAAAATGCTTGACAGCGTCTTTCATCTTTTCGAATCATTTATGTCATTGGCCACGCTCTCTATTTTTACATATATATGAACGTCGGACTTTTCTACAAACTATCTATCATATGTACGTCAAATTTACCTTCTACTAGCTGGCATTCACGAATATCCTTAACCGTAATATGAATAGCAAAAAAGTCTCATTTTTAGTCCGTAACTAAGCGATGTACAAGATGACAGGCATCTCTCGTTAAACATTTTAGTGGATGTATATTTACCACTTATTTTCTTCCGAGCGATGAGATGCTGGCCTGCTCATTTCATGTCGCATGGGTACCTATTATCTGGGTATGGAAAGGTCCAAAATAGAGAACGACATGAGAAAAGAAGAGCTATCGGTTACATTTCGAATTTCGAATCGTCGAATGACTTCCAACAAGCAAATGCACGAACCCCTCAGGATATACATAAGGGTAAACAATCCTAAACCATCCAATTGGCTGTCTCAATTTCCCAAAGTATAAACGCGTTTATACCCCTCAAAACCTAACCAATCCAGCAACATAAATATTCTCTCAAAGTAACACATTATTGTCAATTCTCTACAGGCCAAACTCTCCCATTCAATTGGCCACAAAGCTTCCCGCCAATAGACCCCCAAGCCTCGTCTGTGCGAGCTCAAATGAGGGGTAAATTTAGTGGGAATGTAACAAAGGAGGGGTAAGCAACATCGAACCATAAAATTCAATAATGTTGCTGAAGCTCTCTACGCAAATGAAATCACTCTTACTTTTATTTATCGCAACTCCAAAGTATTAAACAATCTCCATTGTGAAAACATATTAATTGCACCAGTGCAAAAAAATGAGAGGCGTAGTAATCAAGGCCCGTAATTCCCCCTGGGAAGTCTCTAATGATCTCGAGAGACCTGTTCCGGGAAAACATCAGGTTTTGGTCAAATCGCTGGTTACAGGAATTAATCCTTTGTGAGTCCTCTATTTCTCAGATTCCACACACACACATTATCTCTCACACTCTCTCACTCCCCCTTCTTCGTAAACGACCCATCTTACCAGTTTCCCTCACGAGCACACCACTAACCCAAAAATAAAGGGACAACATAATGCGACAAACCGGTTCCCTTATCCCTTCCTACCCAATAGTACTCGGCTGTGACGCCTCAGGAGTGGTTGTTGAATTAGGCCCTGGCGTTGAGAAATTCAGAGTTGGAGATGGCATTTTTGGATGTGCGACGAGAGTTGGAGAGGAGGGTTATGGTACTTTTCAGGAGTTTGTATGTTTGAGATTTTTTTTCCTTTCGGACAGGATACTTTGAATGGTGGGTGAGGCGGGTAGTCTGAGAAATGAGGTTGGGTGGGAATGAGGAATGGAGAATGGTGGAATGAAACGAGAGAGGCTAACTATTAACTCTCTCCAATAGCATTTAATGGATGAGAAACTGGCGTTTAAGAGACCAGAAAGAGTTTCTGTTGAAGAAGCTGCGACGATTGGAGTAGGACTTTTGGTAAGCAAATCTTTCCTTCTTGCTAGTTGTCATGTTATGATGTTTATGGGTGAGCAATACTGATTAGAATAATGATAGACGGCAGCAATATGTCTAGATGAGGGAAACGATATCATGTATCCTGCCACTCGCGAGAATCAACCAGAATGGTTTATTGTTTTGGGAGGTACGTCGAACGTTGGTCAATATGGAATTAAGGTCAGTGTATCTATATGCAATTCGGAAACGTTGGCATTGACAAACATCTAGCTTGCAAAATTGTGCGGATATCAAGTTCTTGCTTCATGCTCGCAATCCAACGCTGAGGTGAGTTTCGCAAAAGAGAAAGAAGTTGAAATGAGATTTGTATAGTAGCTAACCTATCCCACTACAGCTTGTCACATCTATCGGTGCAGATGCAACATTTGATTACAAACAATCTACCGAAACACAATTGTCTGAGATCGAAAAAATTACATCGGGAGAGTTCGCTGGTATATTCGATGCATCGGCTGCTAGTTCTGCAGTAGGCTTAGCTGCTTTGAACACCAAATCAACAACCAAAACACAAAAAACATTCTCGACTACGAATGATTGGTATGTAAAAACTTCCAATCTCTTCATGCTCCGGAAAAAACTACAACTAAATAATAAATAGGGACGAAATAGACGAACAAAAGGACATCAAAATTTATCACGTCCACCTTGGACAAATGGGCAATTTTGGAGAGCCATTAGGCGATGCAACAAACAGCATTGTGGAAAAACTAATTCCAAGACTTGAAAGTTTGCTTTGGAAAGGACTATTAGAGCCAAATGAAGGAGAAGTAGTTGCGACTGGATTTGGAGGGGTAAGTTTTGGTGTTGATCTTTCGACGAAAAATGAGATTGGAGGGAAGAAGATATTGGTTAAGCTGCAGGATTTGTAATGCGGAGGTGCATTCATCAATATGGTAATCATATGATGCCACTTATTGGTCTTTATTTAGAACCCTTTCGGTAGTGAAGACTTAGTTTATCTGATATGAGTTCTTGAATAAATCAGAGTGCAGCCATGTGACGGGAATAGTAAGCGTGAGTGCAACAGGATATATTTCAAAATCCATTCTGGGAACTTCTGGTTCAGCTATTTGCTGAATGATATGTGTGTAACTCGAACAACTCTTTGACAAGTCTGGCCTTCCAATCAGAATTAGATGTTGAGCTTACTGCTGTCCGGATCAGGTCACAGCAAGGGACGGCATGTATGTAGGCCTGACTTGACAATGTAACTCTCGGGTGAAGATCTCTTGCAGCCCTTCAGCATTTAAGTAAGGCATTTACCTACCCACTCGTTACTTGGTACAAGTGGTGAAAGTTCGTACTGTCTTCGCCTTTATACTGCTTCATCATGCGGTCGCTTTTAATTCTCTTAATATTATCTTCGCTCATAATTGCGTCTCATGGAGCTTCTCTAGGTGGGAAGATAGTCGGTCGTGATACCGCACTGTTGTCTAGTTATGACTTTATTGTTGTGGGTGGTGGAACAAGTGGACTTGTCGTAGGAAATAGATTATCAGAGAATCCAGGTTAAGATTCACTCATTTTGATGCTGTGGATAAAAAGCTTACCGTCCTTAGCGACAACTGTTCTCATTATTGAGGCCGGTGAACTGTGAGTGTATGATTACAGTCTGACGTAACCATCTGATGGTATATAGTAATCAGGGAGAAGACTTCATATACATTCCACTTTTCGCAGGAATTGGGAATGGTGCGATAGGGACACAGTATGATTGGAATCTAACCTATGCTCCCCAGCCAGCTACAAACAATAGATCAATTGCCATACCACTCGGTAAAGTTGTAGGCGGTGGTTCTTGTTTGAATAAGATGACTTTCGATCTTGCTGGAAAAGAAGACTATGATCGTTGGGTAGAAGTAGGAGCAGTTGGTTGGAATGAACTCTTTCCATATTTCAAGAAAGTAAGCACATTATGTGGAACAAATTGAATAATCCATGAACTAAATCTTCTGTCCCTCAGTTGACTAATTTTACACCATCTGCACCTGAAATTGCAAAAGAATGGGATATTCAAAGGGATCCTTCAGCACACGGATATAAAGGTCATGTAATGAAATCTGTGCTGAGAATCGACGTACTTGCTGACCGTGTCTATAGGTCCATTCAAGTTATCCAACATTTAATTGGCCATCATTCAGTTGAGTAAATTGTCCTAATCAAACTACTTCTGCTGACGTGTTGGTAGAGTACTTTTTTGCGTCCATGAAATACCTCGGAATACGCAAGGTGTTTGACTCTTTGAATGGAGATGCAAATGGTGCTCTGTAGAATCCACAATCACTAGATCCAGACACTAAGACCCGCTCAAATTCTAGAACCGCTTATTGGAATAGTGCAAGTAATCGAACCAATTTGCACCTCTTAACGGGACAACAGGTGACGAAACTGATCACTAAACTAAATAATGAAGGAGTTGCAATCATTGGTGTAGAGGTAAATGTTTGTCGACCGCATTCTTCGGGTAACATTCTGACCACGAGAATAGTATGCAGCTGGCTCCAATTTTTCAAGATCAACCGTACTTGCGGCGAAGGAGGTAGTTCTCGCAGCTGGTGCTATTCATTCACCTCAGCTGCTCCAACTCTCTGGGGTTGGAAGCTCTTCTTTACTTAAACAATTCGGTATCGAAACTGTGGTGAGCTTGCCAGGAGTTGGGGCGAATTTCCAAGATCACTCATTGCTCAGAGCTAGTACCACTTGTAGGTTGTTATAGCAAAAGTCTATAAAATCATCCACTAACCGGAGCAATAGTGGATATTTACCTTTCCGCAAACAATTTGACCAGTAATGCGACTTTCAATGCTGAGATGCTAGCATTGTATAGGCATAACAGAACTGGTCCGTAAAGTGTATTAAACTTCCCAAATCATTCTAATCGGGCAAAATAGGTCCATAATCCACAGAAGGGGGAGGCGCATATGCATTTATTGGAACCCGTTCTTTCACCAATACAACTTCACAGATTGTATCCTCCGCCTCATCTATCACACCGGCATCATATTTACCATCCGATGTCGACTCGACTATCTTAGCAGGATATGAAGCTCAATACAAAATCCTCACTCGAGATCTCGCATCCAACAAAATGCCAATAATGGAATTCATTTTCGGAGGAGGACCAGTAAAAACTGGTCTTCAGCATCCATTTTCCCGTGGTTCGGCCGCGATCACATCCACCGATCCTTTCACTTCCCCATCAGCAAAACCAGGATTCCTTACTCATCAGACAGATCTTCTTCTATTAAGCGCCGCAGCTAAGTATGCTCGTAAAATAATCAACACACCAATGTTCGCACCACTATCGCCGGTTGAGACAGTACCAGGCCCGAGTATACAAACAGATGCGGATTTTGAGGCATGGGTTCGTTCGACTATTGGAACGACATTTCATCCAAGTGGCACTACCTCTATGATGAAGAGACAATATGGAGGAGTTGTGGATTCCAATTACAAGGTATATGGGGTCAATAACTTGAGAGTAGTTGATGCGGGCACGTTTCCAATGATACAGAGTGCGCATTTGCAAGTGACTGTGTATGCCATGGCTGAGAGAGCTTCCGATGCGATTAAGAAGTCATGGAGACTTTGAGGCAGATGCTATGATAGGATGATGTGCTGAATAACATATGAGCAAATAGAAGGGATAACTATAATCATTCCAATCTTGTTGCTCTTCTTGCTGCTGGAGTGTTAAAAAATGCAAAGTGTAATGTCATATATTGCCACCCCATTAATTGGTGTCGTGATACCCAGTAGAAAACTTGAGGATATAAATTGTTGTCTACAGATTTAGTGAAGTCTTGAGAGTTTCATCCAATTGTACCGATGAGACTTCATCGAACAGATCTTCGCTTTTATGTAGTGTTCTTGAGTTTGGCAATTGTTACTTGTGAGGTGTGGTTGCAAAAGAAACACGCTAGCATGTTCTCCGACACAGGCAGGTACGTGCCTATAAGAGAACCAAAGCTGGGCTTTCCTTTTCTTCCATCCAACTCTCCAATTACATTTCACATCGATTTCGGCATTTTGTATTTCTCCGTTGGGCTCAAATATCTCGATCTGCGTCCAGGGCGCGTTTGAGGTTGATTCCTCGTGTAAACGCGATGTTGCCGTTGCTCGTATACATGCCTGTGGGGACTGGATTCATCTGGACTTTGCTAAACTTGACATCTCTACCAGAGGAAAGCCGTTTGATCAATAACAGATCGACTGCCTTTTGATAGATATGTAAGCGGACTTTGGGAAACTCCATTCAACGATTCTTCAGCTGAGCTGTCATGCAGCAGCCAAGAATATACTTTGCCTGGGTAACCTTCCACTGGAACCAATGATACGGATAAGCCAAAAAGCTTCTTGAGCCCTATATCATGCCATGCCAATGAATGCACAGCTATGGACATATCCCAGCTGCAGGGTCTACACCGTAACGTCTCACATCAGCCGAAAGTTACATATGAAACAGAGAGAGTACCGGTCAAACCGCAGATTATCTCCACTGAGTCTCCATGCTATCTTAACAACTATATAACACACAACTCCACAATTTGATAAACATTAATAAAGACTTATTACGATTAAATTCACTCACAGCATTGTCGCCGATATTAACGGTGAACATTCACCAATCCCATGGGTTATAGCCTCAGAGCTACCCCACCAAAATCACTCCACCAGCCCCCCAAACCACCCCACTATAGCTACGAATACACTCGTATCTAGATACATAAACAAAGCTCTCCCTCAAAGATCTTTCAAACCAACATTTATTCCAAAATATCTCTCAACATGTCTCATTTTTTCCATGAAGCCAAAGCTGCCATCGGCGACTTTGTACATGAAGTCGAGACAGAGGTTTCGAAGGTTGCAGGAATCTCAGACGGCGAGAAACACAGCCATACTCATATCGGAGAGGCATGCCATGCACTTCATATAAATGGAAACGAGAACAGATTTGGCAGTTTCGCTCCTCCAAGAACTGGCCATGATATTAAATGGCATATCGACGGGTGTGCATATATGTGGGCTATATCTGTCGCCTTGGAAGAGGCACAGGAAAGTATCTGGATTCTGGATTGGTGGCTTACCCCTGAGCTTTATTTGAGAAGATCCCCATCAGCAAACGAGGAATATAGAATCGACCGCATGCTTTTGGCTGCTGCTGAGAGAGGTGTCAAAGTCAACATCATCATTTACAAAGAGGTTACTAAGGTCTTGACATGTATGTTTTATTTTCATTTCTGGCCACATATCACGTGGACTAACCCCGATGTCCAGTATGCTCTGAGCACACCAAGAAGGCTCTAGAGGTTCATCCTAACATTTCTGTATTCCGGCATCCGGATCATGTTCCAAGTGGTATTCACGTCGAATCGGAACTTATTACCGACTTGAAGAATTTCAGTTTGAGAGACTTTGATCTTGCACAACTTCCTAAAGAGGGCATTGAAGCTTTATATGGAGCCCGAAATGATGTTATTCTTTACTGGGCACATCACGAAAAGCTTTGTCTGGTTGATAGCAAGGTCGCTTTCATGGGTGGTCTAGATTTGTGCTTTGGTAGATGGGATGTGAATCAGCACCCAATTGCTGATGCACACCCAAGTGACCTAGACAATATTGTCTTCCCAGGTCAAGATTTCAACAACGCAAGGGTGTATGACTTCCAGGATGTTGCAAATTGGCAAGAGAATAAGCTTGATCGCACGAAGTACTCTAGAATGGGATGGTCGGTATGTATTTTGGAAACCCTCAACTAGTTGTCGGACAATGAAATCTAATTGTTGTTGTAGGATCTATCAATGTCGTTGACAGGACCAGTTGGTAAGTTGATTAGAGATACTCCCGCTATTACACTCCCAAATTTCAATGATTAACACTTCAAAGTCGAGGATCTCCGAGCTCATTTTGTTCAAAGATGGAATTTTATTTTCCGAGAGAAATACGACACTCAAGATACAAGATACACAGCATTGTCTTTGATTCCTAATGATATCCCTGATGGATATTATAACGAAGATGGTACAAATGTCGGTTCATCTACCGAGGGTGCAATCTCCGATACATTCCGTAGAGCGGGTACATTTTTTGGCAGATCGGGAGGTAATTCAGGGTATGGGGATGATCAAAACGGCGTTTCTATCCAACTTGTAAGAAGTTGTACTGAGTGGAGCAATGGTGTAGCCACTGAGGTAATTCTGTCGTTCCAAAAATTATGCCGCAGGATACTAATCTGGATAGCACTCAATTGCCAATGCCTACATTGAGGTTATTCAACGAAGCCAACATTTTATCTACATCGAAAACCAGTTCTTCATCACCGCCTGTTCCGATGAGCAACATCCTGTTGAAAATAAAATCGGAGCGGCGATCGCAGACAGAATCATTCGTGCTTATCAAAATGGCGAACAATACAAAGTTATTGTTTGTATGCCAGCAGTCCCAGCTTTTGCAGGCGATCTCCATGCAGATGATGCTTTGGGAACTCGTGCAATTATGGAGTATCAATATAATTCAATCTGTCGTGGCGGTAACTCAATTATGGAAACAGTTGCTAAAGCCGGAGTACCCGATCCAAAGGATTACATCCGATTCTACAATTTAAGAAACTATGATAGACTTAACGACAACGGCACGATGGCTCAAACCGAACAAGAAAGTGGCGTCAGTTATGAAAGTGCTAGAAAAGAGCACGATGATATCGTTGGTGCTGGATATGGCGGTTACGGTGAAGAAACTGGTGCTCGGTGGGGCCAAGAAAATTACGAGTATGAACAATATCAAAGAGCCGCCCCTCGATCCCAAGAACACGACACAGTAGCAGCATGCTATTTGGAAGATGGCCCATCCATTACATCCATTCCTTGGAATGGTACCCCAGAAGCCGAGCTCGATGCCTTCGTCAGCGAGGAACTTTACATCCATACCAAACTTCTCATCGCCGATGATCGTGTTGTAATCTGTGGTTCGGCTAACCTCAATGATCGCTCTCAACTCGGCACCCATGATTCCGAAATCGCAATCGTAATCGAAGACACCGAAACCGTTGATTCATACATGAACGGTCGCGAGTTCCGAGCCGCAAAATACGCCACTTCGCTCCGCAGACAACTCTTCCGAAAGCACCTCGGCATGATCGCACCACAAGATTGGACCAGACCAGATGCAAATTATATGCCCATCAACAAAGATCCCAACGATTACGACTGGGGCTCCGACTACGATATCGCTGTTCAAGATGTGTTTTCCGCCGAATTCACAGATTTATGGAATGGTCGTGCGAGAACTAACACAGAAGTTTATTCGAAAGTTTTCCATGCCATTCCGGCGGATAATGTGAGGAACTGGGATGATTACCACGAGTTTTATGAACAGTATTTTGTATCACCTAGTGATAAGGATACAAATGAAGAAGATAAGGAGCCTGCAAAATATCTCTATGGGCATGTAGTAAAAGAAGAATTCCCAGGGGGCGTGGAGGAGGTTAAAGAGGAGTTGAGCAGGATTAAGGGTATGCTTGTTGAGATGCCGCTATTGTTCATGGATGGGGTCGATTTCGCGAAGGAGGGGTTGAGTTTCAATGCTTTGACCGAGACGATTTATACTTAGAAGGAAAGTTTGGATAGATATCGGAATTGGAGACTTGAGTCCTAGTTGGGTTGATTATTGACAATGGTTTTGAAAGCTTTTGAATCTTTCTAGCTTTATATTTGTCTTGAATATTACAATTAGATACAACAATTAGAGAAGCCTGCTTGGTTACTAGCTACAAAGATGACTCGTGGTTGATCCGTATTTCTATTTTTTCTCCACCTTACTCCATTCCATTCCAACGCTACATACAAACGCCAAACCGGCAGCTGCAATAGGAAGAATAAGAGTTCGAGACAATGCATAAGTATATGCATCAAGAACTCCATCAAGGTACTCTGTCGGCACGGTACTTGTCAAGTTCTTGGCGCCTAGCGCGATGATTTCGGAGCTATTCAAGCCAGGAATTATTTTCAATTCTTGAGAAAGCGTATTAGTCAGTATGTTTTGAGCAATGCTAATTGCTAACGCGCCACCCAAGGCTTGAGAAAAGACTGGCAATGAGTTTCCAATGGGCACATCTTCAGTAGGAAGCACTATTGGAACCGCAGTATACGGAACCTGAAATCCGATGCAAAATCCAAACTCAGTGAGTACCTCGTATCCCACCCAATGAGCGGTTGTGCTGGATCTTCCCAGTGTATGAAGAACTCCACAGCCGGCAGTGAAGATGATTCCACACATCCACATAAACGGCACGTAAAACCAAAACGCGAAACGCTCGCGCCACTCACGATTGTGGTAAGAATGTTGGATCTTAGATACGGTAAAGTTCTAATACCTGATTGTTCTGCGGTTGTACCACGCACCGCTTGGAAATATATAGGTAGATAATAGATATGCGTGTCTATAGCCATATTGAAAAAAACTGTAAATAAGCAACTCGCTGCGACTGTACGCTGAGATGCGATTCGAAAAGGAATCATAGCTCCATTGTATTATGTTAGTATCGTATAAATAGAATGGACTGAAAGTTTAGAACTGGCCCGTCTTTTGGTTCAAACTCGATAGCAAGGAAACAGAGTGTCAGAATCCCAAAGCCGAGAAGACATTCCCAGTTCTTTGAGTTCGACCAGGGTGAATTTATGCCGCCGTCCTTCGATGCTAGTAATAGACAAGTAATTGCACCGAGAAGTAACACAGCACCTAGAAAATCCATATGTTTCAGCTTCTGTTGGACCGATAGTTCCGGTTGTGGGCGTGGTGGTACTTTGTATTGTAGCGCAACTATAAGGATTGCGAGACCACCAAATGCTATGATAATCATGTTAGTATCTCAAAAGCTAATGAATGAGGAAGTTTTGAGACTCACGCAGATTCAGAAAGAAACAGAAACGCCATGTAAGACGCTCAGAATCTGTGAATACACCACCAAGAAGCGGTCCTGCAATTGCGACAATGCCATAAACAATTGTGACGATTGAAATGTACAATGGGCGTATCTTAGGTCTGACCAAGCCGTGACTGATAGTCAGCCCCCCGGAAAAGATGCTAGAAGCACCTATACCTGAGATGGCTCGTCCTATAATCAGAACTTTGGAGCTGGTTGCCGTTGCACATATTGTAGAGCCAGTCTCAAAGGTCACAAGAACTGAAATAAATAACCATTTTATATTGAAGTGGGTATAAAATCTTCCATGCGTGGCTCGGAAGGACATCAATGTTAAAAGGTAAGCCGAATCATACAAGCTAACATCATTGAGACTATGGAACTGAGTGACTATCTCGGGGATTGCTGTCCCTAGCTTATGATTAAACTAAGCATTTATAATGGGAGAGTACTTGGAGGTATAGAGTTACCCATAATGTTGGTATCCAGAGCAATCATAAATATGGAAATCATGAGTGCAAATGTTAACGGAACAAGAACAAGTAGGCTTGGATACTGAGCCTCATCTTCATGATCTTCTGGTGGGAATAGTCTAGGCTGATCTGTTGGTTGGTCTGATGTCAACCTTTCAGAAGCTTCTTTTTCGTTTGCATTGTTTTTATCAGACGAAGAAGTATCGCCCCTCAATTCTGGATTGAATCTAAAACCCATCTCAAGGATAGTTAATACAAGTCTTGTTGTCTCTATAGCAACTGAAAGAGAATAATGGCAAAAGCCACTGTCCAGGAATTAAGCGATAGCTAAGAAATATGGGCGTAGATCAAAATATCGAATGTTTGGGAACATGCTCGATGCAAACAAAATTTCCATGGAATGGTGTGTTTATTTCTGTTGCTGCCAGATGACTCTTGCTTGCGGCTTACCGACCAGCCAAGTTTGACACTTGGTGTAATGTGAACATGCGGCGTAGCAATCAACGTACATAAAGTCCTCAAATTAGGAATTGTCATTTTTTCTGAAAAATAAAAAACAATAACAGCGTGATGGCTGGTTGTAGGTCATCATTACTAGGCTCACGGTATCTCATTAGTGAATCTAAGCGAGTCCCGCAGACACTTTAGTAGCATTGCATCCGAGTGGTGTCATGCAGATGAGTTGCAAAGCCATTGAGGGCGAGGCAGGATTATAATAGTATGGATTTGATTGATGAAAGATCCAATCGGCACCCTATACTAAGCACCGTTATATCAGGCAGAATACGTAGCATCCCGCTTGCACACTCATTCGCTCAATAATTTACCTGTGCTCTGTATCCATTCTAAGCGTGAAATAAAAATTCAAACGACATACTTTCGGATAGTTTTGGCATACATTTGCTGGCAAGTGCTGAATAGAATCTCTGTGGATATCGTTTGAAGTACTCATACTGGCCGGGATCTTGATATGACTCTCAAGAAATAGTATCACTGTACTACTCATATCCATATACACCCTACACTCACTCGTGGATACAGCAGGGGTGTGACATCATTGGCTGTTCAACCGAGCTTACCCACACCAGTACACCCCAACCTCCCCTCTTCAAAATCTTTAACTCTCTATCTCAACGGCGAGCGCAGATTCTTGAAAGAAGCATCCAATGGCAAGATGGCTTTAGTTAATACTCCCTGCAGCCAGTGTGAAAAATTCACTGTTGATCGCGGCTTACCCGGACGTAGTGAGGAAGATTGGGTGTATCAGATTGAAGCGCCATACCATCAAAAAGATACGACGCCTGACTTCCCAGGTCTTTTGGCCTCGTTTAATAATGGTTGCAACCTCTGCGGAGTGTTGAGAGATGTTCTCTTGCGCAAGTTTGCTGAAAGCCGTTCTTCAAAGAGCGGAGGTAAATATCTACATGAATCTCACTGGTGTGGCAATTGCTCACCATGCTGAATCCTCAGAAGTAAATATTTCCGCAAGTTATGGATGTCAGTTGGAACTGCCAATTTATAATAATCTGATATTTGAAGTGGATGGAGCTTGGGAATCTGAGGCGAGTTTTGTCCTGTACGCAGAATATGGTAAGATCCAATCCTGTGGGCGACCGGAATGCTGACTCGACTAGGCGACGGTCGAAACACTGCTTCGAAATGCTTCCTGGTTCGTCCTGGATCACGGACATGGAATTATGAAGCTACCAACATTGCAAAGATGTGGTTGAAAATGTGCGACAAGCACGATACTTGTCAAGATACGACACCCAGTATCCTTCCCACAAGAGTTATTGATGTCAAAAGCTCGCCCCCTAAGCTTGTCATGGGTAACAGTATTATCGATAAATATGTGACCTTGAGCCACTGTTGGGGAATTTCCAAAGAACACCCATTCGAAGCTCAATATACGAGTCAAACATCAACTCTGTCGTCTCGGATGGAAGGAATGCCCTTGGAAGATTTGCCCGCCACTTTTAGAGACGCTGTCATTGCTACTCGTGACCTGGGGTTTCAGTATCTATGGATCGATTCTATTTGCATTCTACAAGACTCCATTCCTGATAAATCCGTAGAAATCGCACGTATGGGAGATGTTTACGGGAATGCAGCGTTATGTATCTGCGCCACATCTGGTATCAATAGTAAATCCGGCTTTCTGCCCCCTTATGCGTCGTTGCAGCCATCAGTCAAACTGCCTTTCTACCCGATGAATAACGAGTCTGGATCCTACATTCTGTTCAGTCAAGATCTGTACGAGTTACAGAACGAATTTCCCATTGATTGGACATGGGACATTCATCGAAGAAGTATCTGGAATACCAGAGCGTGGACTTTACAAGAACGTGTTCTTTCTCCCCGTATTCTACACTTTACCTGCGGTAGGATGTATTTCGAATGTGCAAAGGGATTTTTTATGGAGACAAGCCCTGAACAAGAACTCACAGAGAACGATCTCGCAGGCTTACGAGTAGAAGCTGGCTTCATAAAAGCCCGACGGCTTGGACATCCAACTGCACTCAATTCTAATGATCTTAGTTTCGACGCACTTGTACGACTTTACTACAATCTGGTGGACCAGTACTGTCAACGCAACTTATCATACTCTTCAGACAAAGCAGCTGCTTTTGCAGCTTGCTCTGCTTTGTTTCAGAAACGACTTGGATTTCATACAAATATTTTTGGCACGTTTCTCGAGGACCTTCCTAGATGGTAAGTGAGATTTGTACTGAACTACCCCATTAAATTTGGTGCTCAAAATCCGAATCAAGCGTCACAAATTTCCTTTTGCTTCTCATGTTTGTTCCGGATTATATAGGCTGACTTCTGACTCTTCAACTCCCTCTCTCACCCTCAAGGCTAATATGTAGTATAGCTTGATGTGGATCCCTCTCGGAGACTCATTCTTAGACTCAAGCTGGCCCTCTTGGTCATGGTGTTCTCACCAACACCTCTCATTCTACCAAGGGATTTTCCACATGAAAGACTCCGAAGTGCTGAATACAGACCAAGAGCTCTCCCACCAATCTAACCACGAGTACGTACCTGCAATCGACTCTCAACCCCCAATACTTCGCCTTCATTCATTCTCAAAAGGTCCGGGTAAGCTCATATGGAAGAAGTCGTACCCCATGAGCGTCAAATTTTCGGTTATGGACGATGAATATGATCTAGACCATGCCGATATAACAAGCAATTGTGCTACTGGCAGAGAAGATCTCTGGCTTTTGAACTTTTGCAAACTCGGTGCCAAGGCCAACCCAATCTCTGGCTTAATTCTACAGCCTGCTGTAGAATCAGGTAGCAACCATTATCGCCGAGTAGGATTTTACAGATTGAAGACTGCTGAGGACTCGAAAAAGCTGTTTCAAACCGAAGCACGGCAATGGACGAATTTAGTCTAACCTCACATATTTAAACACATCTAATCTCAGATAATTGTCCCGCGACCACCACCATGTACGAAAGATGTGAGGTAAACAGCTAGCATCAGTTGTGATAAGTGGTAAGTGCCTTGTTCGAATCCTTCTTAATGAGAGCGTCTGCCGCGTTGTCTTTGCCTCTAATCCATCGTACCTCCTGAAGTTCATGTCGTTGGTAACTCTCGTAATGTCATGATGTCGATCATCAATCTTTTTTCCCTTGAAGTACCTAAGTTGACCAGGCGATATACTTTAAAATTGTAATTACCAAACCATGTTCAGCCTCGTAGTCATATTTTTCCAAGTCTATGATATATTTTATTCATTTTTATATGCTATATATATATAATCAATAAATAAGATGATATATAGTATCTATACTAGTGGGGAATACAGATTAGATGACATCTAAAAATCTAATAGTTATTACCTATTCAACCTCGTCTTGAGTAAAAATGTTTATATAATAATATACTATAATTTATTATACATTATAGGATCACCTATTAACTCATTCATAAGCACTCAGTGTATAGTAATAAATACAACACATTCACATCAACATCATAATCAATTTGCTTCTGAAGAATCAGAAGCAAGAGAAGATATTAGCACCACGCTCTAACCAACTTAAGCGACCTGATGTGGTTATTTCATATCTCTCCGCTTTCTACTTTACAATATAAATATCCCCACATCTACATTATCTTACACAGCATTCCACAAAAGTGGAGCAACCACATGTCCTCATTCAAAGAAAATAAAAACAGGGATGACCATACGGGTACTTTATTATTTCATTATTCATTAGCGTACATTAGATACCTACAGAATGGATGCATACTCGGGAAAATAAATGCATATGACAGCGGCATAGGGTGGGATGGAATGAGAATCACGAGATGAGATGAGGGGAGAAGACGCTAGGAATATTCTATTATGTACATACATGTTATAGCACAGGGATGAAGGGATCAGGAGATGGAGAGGGAGTGATCATGTGCTATGTGTTAAACTGTACCGAGTACCTACTGGTGCGTGGGTAGGGATGATGGATGATGGATGATGTATTTGGTGGGTGGGTATGTTGTGTATGGGGTATGGTATGGTATAGTGCCGGAGGGAGGGAGAATGAGAGTTCAGATAGGTAGGTACAGTATGGAGATTACAAATTCTCATCCAAGTACTCCGTACTCCGTAGTGCACACATGTAGGTACCTATGTATGGATGAAATTCCTCAAAGTCAGTCAGATCTTCGAACAAGTTGTTTCCGTGCTATTTTGTCTATTCATTAATTCTCTTTGTGATATCCTTTCTGCTCTCCTCCTCCAATCCTTCAAGGCCGTAAAGAAAGGAAAGATGCAGCTGCTGTATGCAAGGAGTCTCGTTCCCGCTAGCTAGAGGATTGTAGTTCTCGTCTCATCTCATCGAGGATGGTGTAGATTATCTGCTTTTGATACTAGGAACTTCATTAATATATCCTCACATCAATCTCATCTCAACATCACAAATTCACAATTTATTCACCACATCATAACTGCCCAAGAAACCATTCATCCAAATGAATCAATCTTCATTCATTTATATAATTTAATCATCACACCATTACCCGATAATATACAAAAAAGGTCGATCATTCATATCCAGCTCGACCCCATCCATCCATTCATTCATTCAATCAAGTGAGAATGCCCCCCAGCCCAAAATTTGTACTCCCAAAGTACATACATACGCGCCCAAGACACCTAATTGCCCATACCATATAAACCGAAATTCGATATCATAAAAAAAGCCTCCACCAATATGAAATTCCCTATTGCGTATCATGCTTTTTTGCTTTTTGCCTTTTGCCTTTCGATTGCTTTTCCCAAGAAAATAAATAAGACCTCGCAACGCAATGCAATACAAATGCTATAATATAACCCCAAGATAACCAATTAATGTTGGTTATCCGCGCAAGACCAAGCACCGTGAGAAGTAGCAGTGTCCAAGTTCATAGAATAACCGCTAGCGTATAAACCCGCAAAACACATAATGCACGCTAAAATAATCAAGACAATATTAACGAAACTCAAGAAGATTTGCTTGGAGCCTTGAGTGCATGATCCCCAGTTAATATAAAACCAACAGATACCAGGGAGACCGTAGGAAAACCAAGATGCGAAAAGAGCAGAAATGAAACCGAGGAGATCGGAAAAGACGGGAATGGATTCGGCAATAATCCACGCGACAGTCCATGTTCCGAAAGCGAGAGCGACCCAAGTTCCGGTAGCGATCAATCCTCGGCTATTCAAGTGTTTGGTTCCGGAGAAAAGTCGAATGTAGATGTATTTGACAGTGACGTGAGCGAAAATAACTCCTGCGATAATAATTGTTGGCAAAGCAATTCCCCACGCAACCTTGCGAACAATAGGACTGTTGCTGTTAAGAGCTGGACTTGCGACATCTTCACCAGCATATCTGTAAATGACGAGAGCAGCGACGAAGTAAAGACTGATATCGACAGTTTGAAGAAGGACGAGAGACTTTGGGAATTCCTTTGGATCGCGGAGTTCAGCAATGAAGCTGACCCAGGCAACATGACCACCGTATGCGAAAACGACGTTCGAGATACTGTTGAAAGCGGTTGGGAATGATGGACTGTAAGTTCCCTTCATGTCTGCGGCGTCGGCTTTTGGCGAAACACCCAAGGCGACCATAGTGAGGACGACGGCGGAAAGAATACTGGTGAATGCTATCGCAATTGTTAGCGCATTCGGTAACAGGACTTGGCAAAACTTACAAACAATGGACAAGAACGAGACATTTTTGAGAGTTCTGTTCAAGGAGAGGAAACTGAAGACAGCCAATCCAACGACACCCCAGATAATGGTACACGTTGCATGGTTCGTGAGAACATTCATGGCAATGGTGAATGTCAAAAGATGCGATGCCATGCAGAATATGCAATAAATGACGTAAGCAGCACCGAAGATCTCTCTTCCCCAGGTTCCCATCAAGATTCCACCAATGTCTACATAAGTTGTAACCTAAAGAATTGGTTAAAACTGCAAGCATTTTTCAATCACCACTCCGAGAGCTTAACATACCTGAGGATATCGCATTTTGAATTGCCACAAGATGTAACCAGAATATGTAGTGAAAACACCGAGAGCAAGAATAGAGATGAGACCACCAATGAGACCAACCTTGGCCAAGACAGCTGGTAGAGAAAGGATACCAAGTGAGATATTTTCAGCAATCATAACAATCGCTCCTTGCCACCAAGTCATGGTTTTGTCTGATGATACTGTCAGCTAATTCCTTCACCAATCAAGGAGTAAAGAAGCTTACATTGAACCTCTGCGCCTTCCTCATTACCAAAAGCATCGAGAACCTCTGCTACCTTCATATCGGAGGACTGATCGTCCGCCCTGATGTTGCCGCGGACATTGTTGGCGGCTGTGATATCGTCTTTTGTGGCTTTATTCGAAGTTGCTTTTTCGGGGTCCATATTTGCAAATTTTTATGATTCGTTCGCAAATTTTTATCTCTGGACTTTTCTCGACAGTCGAGAGATGTTGCTATCGATTTCGGATGCTAATGATTGACGTTGGAACAAGAATAAAGGATTGAAGCTATCAGTTGAGGAAGGAGTAGCTAAGTGTTGAAAGAGAGTTGAAAGATGGCAAAAAAACATTAACATGTGGACATGAGACGAAAATATGTAGGGTTTCTGGACGGGGCTAGACACGCTCAACACCGAGATAAGCCAAAGATTGACAATCGATTTCTATTGAATTCAAGTAAGTTCGATGAGGGGAACGTCAGTGCGAATGGTAAGACCATGTTGGAAGGTGGTTCCTAAGACGTAAGTAAAATTCTTTTATATGGAGTTTCATCAGTGACAGTGGACCATTTGTTCCTTTATGACTCCACTAAAAAGTAACTATTATGTTTTGGCGAGGCGACATGAACAACGGTCTCCATGAAATCGCCATAATTTGACAATTTTCCAGTGTGATCTCGGTATTGGCCATGTACGTTTTGACTAATTCAGGGTATTGAATCTGGGGTAGTGCGTGGTATTGCATGCCAAACCTTGAGGATATGAATCTTGCCAACAATATGAGTTGGATTGGACTTGATCATTGATGCAAGCAATCGACACGATGTTCCAAAGTCACCGCGTTTGACTCTTCTCTTCTCCAACATCAAAATCTGGAGTAAATTGATGCTAAAAATTCGAATGAATTAATTTTTTCAAGCTTGTACCTGACTGATTCCGCCTTACGTTGCAGATCATGCGAGTCAGTAGCTTTATTCGACAACTCCCGCAGCCTCTTCGGGCCGCCTTTAGACGAAAGTAACCTTAAATGTGAAGGTGTATTTTACCATCCATTCACCGTCTTGTATCCACCCCTTTCCTTTCAGTTCATTGAGGCGAAAGTATAAAAAGATACCAAGCACGCACTGTATTCGTACTCCGTAGATAAGAAAACCGAGACGGAATCCGGAATTGGTAAACATATGTGATCATCTATCTTTGAGACATAAGCATATCTATCTATGGGGTAGAGTAGATGAAAATGGTCTCATATTTTCCCAACCCCTCGCTGCCTTGACGCGATATCCGCAGTGGCTCGAGTGATTGTTATCTCCCCCCTCATTTTGGGGAATCATCGGAATCGAAGTCGATGCGTGATGAAGGGGGGGAGAGAACCATTGAGGTAAAGCGTGGGTGTTTCCTTCCGGGATCATAGTATGAAAGAAAGCTTCGTATAGATTATACTTTGTTCTTAATTCCGCAGTATAAAATTTCATAGTGGTAATGCCTTGGCTATGGGTAAGGCTTACCAAGGCATTATTAGCTTCTTATTAGCAGCATAAGATATTCATTTGAAGACGTTAGATTAGAAATGATACGACACGCTAGAAAACACGACGAAAAACTTAATAAAATTCATGGCCAATCGTTGCCCTTGTGAAGAACGTGACACAGTATCGGTGCTCGGAAAAGGCGTATTTAGCATCGGTATGGTCGGGGATGGGTCATGGCTGATTATTAATATTTGAAGTATACCTGAGGCTCTAGCATTTTTAGATCTCGGGTTGCAACGGCCTTGGTTTTCCTTTTTCTTCATCTGCAGTTGAAACTTACTTTATTATTACGCCTAGATAAGATTACAACTCATAATTCGAAGTACAATGTAGTAAATCATCACATTTACACGAAGATTGGTGGACGAAACTCGGAATAACCTTACTTCTTTACCTTTACTTAACCAAGTACGTAGGTATTCGACCTGGGTATAGATAAAATCTTAAAAAGCTTGGAACATCATCGCCCATCAATACTCCGGACTTCCGGAACATATGACGACTCACGAGAATGACAGGATTGACAGGAACGACAAAATTGACAGGATTTGATCAAAAGCACCGACAGACGGATTGACCGACACAAATGATGTCAATTTTGATTATCGTGTTGTGTCGTGTCGTGTCGTGTCGATGAGCTAGCTAATTGGATTGATTTTGCATTAAATCATTGTGTCTTGGGATCGTGAAGATCATAAAACTAGGGTTCTCCAGAAATTGGAACGATTCATAACTTGTAGGGTTAATGCAAGCAGCTCTTCAATGCACTCACTGAAGATAAACATAATTGAAATAAGTTCATCGTCATCAACCATGCACAAGATGATCCATCAAAAGGTACAGTGGTGAAAATGAGAACGAAACATAAGACGAAACCAGTATATCTGCAAGTGAAAGTGCTATTTTTAATTCCGTCAACGAGTCAAACTGGAGTGGATATACATTACACGATTTTGTAATGTTTGAAATCTCTCGTCTTGACACCTCTTGCGAACATCAGATCCAATTCTTCATACGTCCTTCCTTTGGTTTCTGGAACTCTGAGCCAACACCAGATAAGACATAATACCGAACAACCACCTATCTAATCATCAGTCACTATACTCTTTTCGATATTCATAATTGTGGATAATCATAACCAATATCTCTTCACTCGGTATATTCCTCTGTTGTGAAAAATGATAAAACAAAAGATTCCACTCACCATAGAAAAATCCAATCTTTCCCCTCCAATTCGCTTGATCCGGATTAATCATATAAGGAATGGCAACCGTCATAACTATCCCAACAAGTGCTTGCATCGCCGTAGCCACAGCAATAGTTTTCGAACGAACTTTAGTCGCTGATACCTCACAGAAAATCGTGTAGCAAACGGGTCCAACACTAAGATCAAAGATACCATTCCAAACGATCATGAGCGTCGATTGTGCCCAGATGACACCTGGACGATTCACATAATTTGGTACACAATCCAGAATCCCAATAATAAACATAATGCTTGTAAGTACCGCGAGTCCGATGTTGTAGATGCGTCGTCGACCGAATTTTGATATCAAAATCCATGACAAAAGGGTTCCTACGAAGCCAACAGCTAGAAATCCGACGCTCATATCAAATGCTTTGGATCCAGCAAGACCGGCAACTGGAACAATAAGTTAGTAGATTATCATTTAGTTCTACACAAAGTACCCAAGTAGCAAGGACGGGTGTGCATCCTATAAAATGACCTTGAATATGCTCAAGGAAGAATCAAAATACAACATCAGAAGAAAGGAAGACTTACGTTGAAAGAAATAGGCCGCATAACCCACCAAATAAATCCCACTGAAAACCTGCGTCACAAAAACCGCAATTGCAATCTCCGTTCTCCTGATATTAGTCTTATTGAAAACATCCCAATAAGTTGTTCCCGTCTCCATCTCCAACTCCAATCTATCCGTCTCAATCATCATCGCCAGAACCAATTTATTATTAATTTCCTTCGATGACAGTCTATCCAGCGATTTCTCTGCTTCTTCAAGTCTATCTTTCCTGACTAACCACCAGGGTGATTCAGGCGCGAAAGGGATACCAATCAAAATGATAAGAGGCCAGAGCCATTGAATTGCAAAGGGAGCACTATATGCCCAATGATTATCGAGACGAGATGTACCAGCAATAACCCCATTTGCGATGAGTTGACCCATCACGAAACAAAGATTGACATACGAAGTTAGATGACCGCGAAGCGCTATGGGACATACCTCCGATGCGTAGGTTGGGGCAATGGTTGTATATGTGCCTAGGATGAGACCGCCGATAAGTTCCCCAACGAGAAGAACAGGGAGAGAGCGCGCGAAGAATTGCATGAAGATAAATGCTGCAGTACCGGATACACATGCCATATATGTCTACCAATACCAAGTTAGCTTCGAGCGCACATCAAATCCTTCGCAATTGTAAAGATTTCGAAAACCCACCCATTTCCTTCCATACCACTCCATTGGAAAACCAATAAGTAACGCTCCCACCACCTGTCCAATCGGATTCCCCATTCCCAACGCGGTCTGCCATTGCGCGCTCACGATATAAGCACCCTTGTATTTATATCCAAAATCCTTTTGGAAAGCAGGAGTCGCATATAAACTTCCTAGTAATTGGGGATCAAAAGCCGTCATGATTATTCCGAGAGAGAAAAATGCAGACCAAGCTATCGCGGCGGGATAGAGACGAAGCGCATCGCGAAAAGACATGGAATGCTCGATTTCTGTCGCAGTTTGCGCATCGAGGTGGGTTTGTTTGTTAGGGAGATGTGGGGGGTCGATGGGGAGAGATACATCTTGTAGGTATGGTTTTGTGGTCATGTCTGTTGATTTCTGCATCTTGATTTCTGGGATTGATGATGATGAGTAGATGAGAGAATTCAAGATCAAACCAGTTTCCTTAGAACGTGAAACCGATCTCGAAAAATATTGTCGTATGATATGCAATATCCAATATTCAATATTCTAAATCATCAACCACTATGTATCCTCAAACACATCCGTCGGAATCATTGTATATTGTATGAAAATCTTGAGGAAACCCCTCATTAAATCTTAAATCCTTATCGCACTTGCGAAAGCAGAAGAAACTAATCCATCCATAGATACTTATCGATGATAAGCTGCAACTCATACTTCTGCAGATACGGGATGCGACGTTATGATATGATATCAGATTACCAAAATGGGGGTGGGTGCATGTGGGGAGAATCTAATCAATCCCCGCGGTCTTGGCACTCCCGGCAAACCGATAACTATAGATAGATACCACGGAAAGGACAACTGAATTAGGAAGGTAGGTAGGTAACTTTACGTCGTTGGAATGGTAGTTGAGTATTGAATTGGGCTTGTTTGAAGTGATGTACCGAAGTCGGGGTACATGCTTGCATTCAGTCTGAGTCAGCAGTATATCTTGACGAATAGAATGAGGCGGGTATGTCTCCAGGATGTTTACCTATCTTTATCACCATTTCTACATACATAGGTAGTATATTTAAGAGCGGAGCATGGCTTATATTGAACTTGTATGTATACATCAGAAGCTAAACTCAATTCCCTCATACATCTATTCAATGATACGTTACGAGCGGTCCACACGGTATGAAAGCTTGACGTTACAATTTATATTTACTATTGATACAACGACTTGCAGTCGGTGATATTCTTGGTATCGATTTTCTGCAGCCAAAATGCATGCGGATATTCAGCCGCAAGTGCGGAATACTAAAGTTGGATGTTTGGGGAAGGGACAGCTAGCCATTATATAGAGAGTGCTCTTGGCTGTTACTCTGATATATGTTGTACGACGTGAGAAGGATTGCGGGGTAGATGTTTTAATTTGTAGGAGGCATTCGTGTTTTCCTTAGGTATGATCCGTCCGAGCTGTATTCTTCTGCCTCTGCTTTGTATATGAGTAGTCTTGTATCGAGAGAGATACATTAATACAATGAATTGAAAGAGAGAAACAAATTTCTTCATATAGTCGTGAGATAATTGTACTTGAATATCATTGAGAGTGAGAAGGAAGAATCATTGCAATGTATTTTCCCGTGAAAATCATCATCCCTTGGTTTCTACAAACAGCATCTCTCATTCACGTTCTCGCTCTAAGCACATCGTCATCTTCTCAAACCTCAACAACAACCACCCCAACCGCCCAAGAATGCTCACCAGGTCCTGATCCCCCAGTTTCTCCACCCCTGAACAATAGTCTCGCACTCACCCCTCCCATGGGCTGGAGCTCCTGGAATCAATTCGGTGACTTGATCGACGAGAACCTCATCAAGTCCACCATCGATGCCATGATCTCTAATGGTCTAAAGGATGCCGGATTTATCTATGTGAATTTGGATGATGGTTGGCAGCGATACAAGGGACCTAGATCCGCCCACCCCCTCGAAGCCGATCCCGTCAAATTTCCAAATGGAATTAAAGCTGTAGCCGACTATGCGCATGAACGAGGATTCAAATTAGGTATCTATTCCGGTCCGGGTGATAAGACTTGTGCTGGGTACACAGGGAGTCTTGGACATGAGGAAGAAGATGCAGATATGTTTGCTAGTTGGGGGATTGATCATTTGAAATATGATAGGTAGGATTATTTTCTTTCCGAGTATACCTTTGAACATTTTCTAATAACCATAGTTGTTGCTCCCACGGAGATGCTCCCAAATTCGTGGTCCAAGAAATTGTATTGAAAATGTCCAAAGCACTCCTAGCAAGTGGTCGTCCCATCGTTTACCACGCATGTCATTGCGGTTGGGCCGATATCTGGGAATGGGCCGCCGATGAAGGAGCAAACCAATGGCGCATCGGTCAAGATATTTCTGATGACTTCAACTATCCCGGAAATCGGGAAAAATACTATTTCGACGTGTTAGATATGATTGATCGAGGGAATGACTTGGTGCAATATTCGGGTCCGGGTCATTGGAATGATTATGATATGTTAATCATTGGGCTCAATGGGAATTCAACTCAACTCGTGGGGACTGGGGCGTCGAATATCGAATATCGGACGCATTTCAGTATGTGGGCCATGGTGGCTTCACCTCTTCTCATCGGATCCGATGTGAGGACTTTGGATACTTATGAACTCCAAACTCTCACCAACCAAGAGATAATTGAGATAAATCAAGATTCGCTTGGAATATCAGCCCAAAAAGTGGGTGTAGGCTACGAAGCTGATGGAGATCTTCAAGTTTATGCTAAAGAAATGGCGGATGGGAGTTATGCTATCGCATTACTCAATCGTGGAACTTTCACGGCGGAAATGAGTTTTAGTCCTCGTCGGGATATTCTTATGACTTGGGATCATTATCGAATTCGCGATTTGTGGAAACATAAAGAGGGCCTTTATGATGTTCCATATACCGTGGAGGTAATGCCTCATGAAGCTAAGATTTTGAGAGTCTGGGAGGTGCAGAAAAATGCGTCTATCTGCTTTTTCCAGTGAGATATCAGAGGTAAGATCTGGGCAGATGATCTTTGAATAGAGCTGTTAATAGGTACCTATAAACACCATTTGATATTAGACCGCAAAATATTAAAGAACTCTCGTCCCATTGTGATGAAATACGTATGTGCCGTTTGGAAAAATATAATCGATCTGTTGAATCAGTTGTCTGAGTCATTGTTGAGGAAAAAGTGGAAATGATTCGAAAGACCAAAAATTCATTGAAACAGACATTGTTGGAGGTGGCGAGGTTGAGCAAAATGAATTTCGATACCATTATTTACAGCATTTGATACTTTCCTCGCTGCCACTAGACCCCGTGAACATTAAAACACCATTCCTAAGGCCGCTTACAGGATGTATTGGAATCAAACTCCATTCAATGCAGCCTCAGATTCAGGATCATGGTAGTGATGCATCTCAAACCCTCTCCCTTCATAACCACACTTTTCATAAAAGGGTACCTTTTTAGCACCACAGTCAAGTATACTCTGTGATATGATTAGCTACTGATGTGTTTTAAAAACTGGATATGGAATAAAATAAACTCACCTTATAACAACCTCTTTCGGAGGCAATATGATCCAAGGCCTTAATAAGTTTCGTTCCAAACTGCTGTCCCTGATGATCCGCCGAGATACACACATCTTCCACATGACCTTGTAGTCCCAAATTCCCAAGGCTTTACCAAAAACACATTAGCCCTTTCGCCCCTTTCACTGCTGTCTTTTCAAAATAAAAAACACTCACAACTTCATTTCCACAACTAGTGTCCCAGTCCCCATGATAAACTCTCCATCACCCTCACCCCCCTTCTCCTTCACAATCACCAACACATAATAAGTATCCTCACACTTCTTCATTGCATCGAATCTTTCTTCCCATTGTTCTTCGGTAATGGGCCCTACATATGCTAAATCTCGAAGAACACCTAGATATCCACGATGGAAATCCGAGCGTTGGAGTGCACGGAATTTATAGCCTTCCGGGAGGGAATTTTGACATTCTTCGGAGATTAAATCGTTTGAGAAAAGTGCTATTTCGGAGGAGGTCATCGTGAATGGAAAATATGCGTATCAACAAACAGTGGGAAGTTAACTATGTGACGAAGTTATGGAAATTTCAAAGATAAGTTGAATGAAATATAAATGGGGTGCATGGAAGTCACGAGAAACAAAAATACGTGTCAGATCACGTGATGTTTGTGCCGATTAGCTTGTACACTGTAGATGAGGTCTCCAATTTGTTTAATGCGCCAGATGCGAGTCCCTCTTTTGAAGGTAGCATTTGCTTGTATTCTCGGCGGTATTCATCTGGTGGTTAAATGAGATACTGCTATAGAGATAAATAAGTCCAGATAGCAAAACTCATAACGTGGTTTATCAGTGGGTCGGACACTTCTTTTTACATACAAAATTCGTCTATATGTAAAAATACACTTTCTTTATTTATTAATAGAATTTCTTGAAAATTTGATATATAATATATTAATATATA
>PQXN01000309.1:0-42783 GCA_004786275.1 Botryotinia convoluta
CACATATATATTCGATTTATCCCTTATAGCTAAAACTGACTAAGTTTTCCACTATTATTATAATATCATTATTATTATTTATTTAACTAACCTCCAAGACTATTAACAGATGACTATCTTGATGAAAGCTTAAAGATCGCCGAAATCCTTCTCATATTTTCTTGGACACAGTTTATTATCTCTCACTCTGCAATTTTGATGTCCGAGATATTTTTACTCATTCAAGCATTGTTCATTGAACATAAGTAAAAAGACCCCAGCCCGTGATTGGCCAAGGGAGCAGAAAGCAATCACAGCTGTTCAGCGGGAAACAAATCAAGAAGAGCCGGCAGTGAAATATTGCTAAGACAACATCTCATTCACTTGTCATATTTCAAATGGGATCCCTTGAAGCTCAGAAAGATTTTTTATGCAAGTCAGGTGCAACCAGCTTTTCTAAATCAACTTCAGTTATTTCTTTGACTGTTAAGCAAGTATCTATTCAATCTAGCTATTCAGGTCTTCGATTGAGTTGAGATTGATTTAGTAAGGCGCAAAGTGAAGCGAACCATTTTTGAATAGAAAGGGACAATAATATTACATAATGCACCACCATCAGTCAAAATATCGTTGAGATTGATATTGGCGAAGTAGGATAATATCACGGACTGATTTCAGCATCAGTAGAATACTTGTGACCTTAATTAGAAGTTGTATGAGCTGAGGCGTAGTCGCTCTCTTGAATTCAAGAATTCCAAGATGGCATGTTATCTCTCTATCTTCAGTTTTTTTTGCAACATATAAAGATGGAGCAGCCAGACACAAGTACAGTTGCCCCATTATAATTTCAAATGATTAGCCCCCTTGCAAATACTGCAATAGTGAAGTGGAAAGAGTGTTTATCTCAAGACTGTACAGCAGCTGACTGTCCTTAAAAACAAGGCAACAGAAGAGTCATTAGTATCAACATATATACATTTCCTCCGTGAATTTCTATGTATGTCAAAACCTGCCAAACAGCATACTAGTGAGATGTATGGATGCACGCCATTTTTATTACTGGTTAAGGAACCACTGACTCTGAGGAGTGGACGTGGTTGGATAGCTGGCAGTATGCCTAGAGTAACAGTGAACGTTCCGAACATCAATCGCAGCCTTTTAAATGCCGTACTGACGGGGACCTACAATGTGGGAGATTGATATTGAAGTGAACCTATCACCTTTTTCAATCCAACCATACAATAGTTTTGCTCGGCTGAGGCAGGTCATTGATATTGGTCTCAACAAAATGGGTACGGCTATCGAGCCAACTACAATCAAATATTTCCTTGCTACAGTATGGTAACGACCGTGCGAACATAAACATCAGGTTGATTGGTAATTTGAGTTCATGTGCAGCAGTAATCGCTATCTGTACGGCATCAAGACGCGCCATGATTTGTGGTTGAATACGGTTTTTGGTAGTGAACATGCGACATTCAATACAGCTAGCTCGAACCGTAGCAATGTTTTGTCGCCGTAGGCGACATATAGTTTTTACACATAAGCTTCTAAAAATCCATCCTCCAAAAAATCTCAACATCTTCTTCTTCCTATTCTACAAGAAACTTCCAAACCCAAGACTTCTTTCAAGAATACCTTTTGATAGCACTTCCGTTATCTTACATTTACAACACAACAACAACTTTACTACCTGTTACTTTCTGAGTAATATTAAATCCATTCACATACCGTTTACCATTACTTCACCAAGTAATAAAACTCCATTCACGATGCCTCCTCAACAAAGCAACAGCATGGTATGTGCTATGACTCTCATCAACCTCTACCTCTCATTTGCTTCTTGTACCTCAAGTCAACATCGATCAAGAGATAGTTCAAGTGCTAACTGAATAGACTAAACAACAGAAGATCAACGCTGGCATTGAGAAGCTTAAGGCAGCACGTACTGAAGCTGCTGAGAAGAAGGCCCGCGATGTAAGTAATTTCCCTTTCTTTGCGCTGTAAAATAATATCATGTGTAGATACTAATGTGATTCATAGGCTGCAAACCCTCCTGCAAAGGCTAACTCATCCACCGCCGCAACTTCTGTGAATCAAGCTCCTAAATCGGTATGTCATCGTAGTTAATCTTTATTAGTTGATTTGTACTGATCATAGTATACAGAGCAATTCCAGTTCCATTTCATCTCTTCCACGTATGAAAAAGCGCCCAAGAAAATCAATGACCGAGGTTGCTGAGAAGAAAGCCGCCGCCAAAATCAAGCGCAAGATGGCAGAGAAGGAGGACGGAGAAATCGATAGCGACGAAGAAGATATAGTTTACAAAGGCCGTATGAACAACGGTAATCAAAATCGGAAGTCTGCCCCGGTCAATAATGTAAGTCGACTTCTCAAAGAACTGCACACAAACCATGCGATATTTTACAACTAGGATATCATACTAATTATGCTCATCAGAAACACATCAAGACTAAAAATTCTGTCCCAGCTACTGGTCATGCGCCATCAAATAACAAAGAGCAAAAGGTATGCAATTGATAATTCTTCATTTCTGGCTTCTCGTTTGGAAGCAAATACCTGCCTAGATAATATACCAACATCACTTCCTAGATCTTTGGCCGCAATGAAAACAAGAATGAGGCTAAAAACACCACCAAGTTCAAGCCCGATATCCCAAAGCTCTCTCCCAGAGTTCAAAAGTCCCAGGACCTCAAGGTATGTTCTTACCCTAATCCATAAATAATTTATAGCTATTTGAATAATATGCTGACCCGTCACTCAGAAATCTGAAGAAAACGAGCAATTTTCGGTCAAGCGCAAGTATTTCGATACGGACTCTAGTGACTCTGAAGAAGAAATTGGTAAGCCTGCTAAGAAGCCGAAGACCACAAAGGCAGGCGTGAACTTCGAAAATCTTTCTACCAAGCGCAAGCATACTGAGGAGGTAGAAACAAGTGGTCCTGTAAAGAAACAGAAGATCACTGAACCAATCAAAAAAACTGTTGCTGTAAGTCTACTGACGAGCTGGTTTATATTCTGGAATCATAAGCGAAACTTACTGACCAATCAAATAGGCTCCTGCGAAGCGCGCCCCTATCAGAGAGACGAAGGTTCGAAACAACCCGACCAAGAATTTGTTAGGTTTTGCTGGTTCCAAGTCTACCAAGAAGCCAACAGCACCAAAGAAGGGTTCCATGCAGCCTAAGTCGGTTTCTGAGACAGTGAACGAAAATGGCGAGAAATCTACGGAAAATGTCTTGAAATCTGTTTCCGCACAAGTTAAAGCAAAAGTTGTCGCATCGCAGAGCGAATCAGCTGCTCCATCAACAGGAGAACCATCAAAACTCCGATACCTTCCCAACGTTTCCATGGAGGAGCTTTTCGGCGAAGCACCACTTACGGCAGCTCAATCAATCAAGAGCCCACGATCAGCCTTTGATAAAGCCCCTGTCAAGACTAAATCTAGTCGTCGTGGCCCAACTCCTGCTTCCAAAGTCGAAGTTACGAAATCATCTGCTTCATCGGGATCCATGTCTACCATAGCATCAGCTAAAGTGGCACAACCTAGTCGCCGTAAAGTTGCTCCTGCTCCTCATGCCAAAGTCGCAAAGCCATCTGCTTCGATTCAGAAAACATTACCAGCCTCCACCAGCACTTCTGATAAGGCTCAATCTAGTCGCCGTGGCGTTACTCCTGCTTCCAAGGATGAAGTTACCAGAAAAGTTTCTTCTTCGATCGCATTACCCACCTCTTCATCAAGTAAAGAGGTACAACCTAATCGTCGTCGCGCCGTTCCAGCTCCTCATGTTGAACTCAAGAAGCCATCTGTTTCGTCAAAACCATTGAGCACCAAGACACCAACAAAAGAGGCTAGTAGATCTACATCATCCAGTATTACACAATCAACTTCCGCTACAAGAAAGGTGATCAAGAAGGGAAACAAAACTGACGGAGTGGTGCCCGCTCCTAGATCTCCAGTTGTTGACAAAGTAGAAAACACTAAAGACAACATAGAAGACAAATCTGAGCCAAAGAAAGTGGAGATCCCAGAACAGCCAAAGCTTGTGGCTGAAATCAATCGTTCTCTTCCAGCAGATTTGAACATTGAGGCTGAGATGGTACTAGAGACAAAAATCAACAAAGATGTTGTTAGCCTCGATCCCAAGGTTGGGCCTTCAAGCCAAGCACAACGACCAATGCTACAATTTCTTGGATTTCCTGGACTCCCAGCTGCAAATTCGGATAAAGGGTCTGTTTTGAATGACTTTTTTAAAATTGAAAATGCCAAGGAAACTTTCAAGACTATTACTCCGAACACAGAGCTCTCTGACACAGCGGAGGCTGGATACGCCATGGAACTTGAGCTCGAGCGCGATATGCAAATCGAACTTCAAAATTCCTTCCATGCTGAGCAATTGCGAACAGCTCTTGAAGATTTGATTGTCCTTCGAGCTGAAAATGGTGAATCATCTGATCAAGATTCATCAGATGACGATAGCGATGAATATTCTTCCGGAGATGAATCTGATGAAGAGCAATGTAAAGTTCCTCAGAAGATCTCTGAGCCAACTGTCTGGTACAAGGGATATAATGGTGTCTTACAAGAGGAACCCTTCTATGCTAGGGATCGGGGTTATGAGAGTGATATGTCAGATGCCGATGAGGACGAGCAATATTACCCACCACAGCACCTTGATCTCGGCTCTTGGTACGCTAACCCAATGATCAAGAACTCTGTCTTCAATATACAGATCACCCGCAAACCTGTCTTTAGTGAACCAGCCGTTCCTAGCTCTGTCTTTGATGAATTGGAGGCCGAAATGAATCGTTGTCTTGAGGCTCAAATGGCAGAGGATGCAGCTTCTGAAGAAGAGTCCTCGCAACCGGTCATTCCTCGCTCTGCCTTTGATAATTTTGAAGCAGAAGATAATTTTTCCTCTGCTGAGAGACATCAACGGGATTACCCGGAGGAAATTACATCAGCCCCTGTTGAGTCTTCAATATTTTCTCTAAATAATTCCACCGATGTTGAGGGAGATTTTCATGGGGCATCCTTTGAGTTTAATGATGCTTCAGGTCAGGAGTCTAGACTAACGGAGGAGGATCCATTTTCCCTGCTAGACACTTCATTCACTTTCTCAAACGACATGGGAATGCCAGCAGAGCATTCTTTGACATCTGAAGATAAAGATTCTGATTATACCATGGAGTCTAGCGATAGGCCAGAAGAGGAAACCCCCAGGTCCAAATCGCCCGAGGTAAGCACCGGGCCATATGTTAGTCTAGACGGCTGCGTCGGTTTGCCTCCACTTGAAGATTTTCCTGACGATTCTGAAGACTCCGATGAATCTAGCGACTCCGATGTTGAAGATTCAGAGATGTCAGAAAGTGATGAATCCGACATCATCATCTTAGATGACACTACACCAACAGAGTCCGGGGAAGACGAGGATCTCGAAAACTTAGACGAAGATGAAGACGCAGAGCTTTACCGAAAGCACAGCGTCCCGGCAGACCTCGCAAATGTCGACATCACAATGGAGCCAACAGAATTGCAATTACTGAAGGCCAAGACGTCATGGGAATTGTTCGACCTTCAAAAATGGGAGCAGGAGAATGATGTCGAAGTTTATGCAACATTTGACCGCGAGCTTCTCCTTCGCAACTTGAACGTCTCGAAGAAACGCATTGCCAAGTATATGAAGGTGGTGAAAAAATACGAGAATCGCACTGTCCCAAAAGCTGAGGCTGTGATGGAGGACGACAGCAGTGATGATTCGGGTGACGATGAATGTTGTCATCCCACTAATCTTAATATACCTCAAAATCTTGAGATCATCGACGTCCCAGACAGTCCCCCTGTCGTCGATCTTGATACTGAGGTTGACAGTAACGTCCATCCTTTCGGACCCATCGATTGGTAATGGTTGACAGAGACTTCACCTTTCCTTCTTTCTTTGGGAACTGAAGGTGGCCAGATTGCGAAAAATAGGAGATGCAGCTGATCATCCTCACACTTCATAATAACTATATATCATCTCGAGAAAAAAAAACATTTCTTTCATCGCGACTATCGCCGCATTAAAACCTCCACTCGAAAAAAAAAACCACAATAACCAACACAAAGCAACCCCCCAAAAAACACAAAACATTCTAACCGAAAAAAATTATTTACTTTACGTTATTTAGCCCGGTTTCTACGCCCTCAAAAGGATTGATTATTAGGGCCAGGAAAAAACCAAAAACACTTTGCAGTGCCGTTTGCTTTCCATAGCAGTCTTTCCTGCATACGTATAAAAAAGCATTCTCCCCTTGATTTCAGGGATCTCGTCGACGTCATATAAGCGACGATTTTGAAGATGTGTTTGGGCATATCTTCTACAAAAATATACTTTAGGGAATGGCGAAATACCATACACGATAATCCGGTGTTTGGGATTACATCAATCGATCCATGAGATCGACCTTGTGGTGTTATGGGTCTGGCTCTCGGATGCCTGTTCTATTCATTACTGCATTACTATTATCTCCAGGGTTCCCGGAACTTCTGGGATACGATACCTCTTTTACGAATTTTTATTCCTTCGATTATGGCGATTCTGCCATTTATATTTTACCATTACGACTAACAATATACGACGATTCCGTCGGAGGACTTATCTTCGACTCCGCATCCATTTGATTCTGGCAAGTAAAGTGCCATTTGCGGGTTACGATTTTCCAGTTTACGACATGTGCGTTCTGGTATGTAGAACATCTTTATATTTTGGGGTTTTATTGTGGGATCGGGATTGGTACAGGATTCGAATGTATGTTTTGAAATAAGAGGCATGATTGATCTCATAGTTTGAGATTCGGTTGAAGGAAGGAAGGGAAGAGTCGAGGCAATGGATATGAAGAGGCAAGAATATTCGAAAAGTGCTGGTGGGGGGATTTTGTATGGTACTCTTATCTTAGGGATCTTGTTTGGCGGCAAGGTTTCGAGGTTCGGGGCCAGAATTTTGGCGGGGTATTGAGACAGGAAGGACAGAAGAACTTGAGGGGGGGGGGAGCAAACAGGGGAGCAGTCGGAAAAATCAACGAGATTCCAAGAGAGCCAAGAAGCCTTAGGTCTGGCCAACCTAAGGTGTAGTCGGCTCTTACGGATAAAGTCGATTGAGTTTGAAAATTACGCAATTGAGATAAGCGGGAAGTTTGAGATAGATTCCCAGTCGATCTCCAAAGGGAGTCATATTACGGAGAAAATAGTGGATGAAGCGGGCGGTCTGGGGTATAGAAGATATTGGAGTGGGATATACCTCTGAAGAAGATTGATTTATATGTAGCAAAGGGTGATAGTAAAGACCCTTCATTCTAGGTCTTATAAATTGATGATTGTAAATTCTTTCAGATCCCTCGCAATTGAAACAGTGTGAAGTCTTGATGTTATTTTTACTCTAAAATTTAAATCCTGAAACCCTGCCCAAAATCTGACCCATGTTTACCCGTTCCAGTCCTTCCGTTCTCCTTTGAATCTGTATTGACCCGCAATAGTTGAATATATCTGGTTTATGGTGATCCTCCAGTCTCTTCCTGCAATCTTCATCCTTAAGGTCTGTCCAGTCTTGATCATCTTAAACGATATGACTGTTCTTTTGTCGCTACACCCGTGACCTCATCTACCCTCTCTATCAACATGAGGTTTTCATTGGATTCTGAAGTAGGAAGTCCCTCTGGTACAGGCTTCTTCCAATCTCTCTTCAGCTCATTCATAATTCCCTTCCAATCTCCAATCTCCTCATCCGTTCTTATCCTTCTTCTGAATCCATATCCTCTGATTTCTACTAGCGAGACCATCATCCAATACTGATTGAATATCAATGCGAATATGGCGGCTATCCATGAGCTCCCTAGGAATGCACCTCCAACAGAAGCTTCGATACCTAGAGCAGGCCCTACTAGAGAGACCATCTGGTTTACCGTGTTGGTAACGGCTGTTAGATTCAGCGTAACAGTCATTGTGAAATTAGATGCGAGGAAGGAAAAGAAGAGAGCGCAGTAGACGATGCGAGCTGTGGGTTTGAACATATAGATTGCTGATAGAAAAATTGTAGCACCCGATCCGATCAACGCTAGACCATAAAGAACGAGGATGGCAATGGTGCCAATGTTCAGCATTCCGGCAGTGAATGGCATTGCGGTGGTAGCAACACCAAGTAGCGGAACGGTAAGAGTAGTATTGACGACAAGGAAGGTCGATGGAGTAGATGAGGTGAGTTGTGTCAAGCCTTTTCAATACATTAGCTCGGTGTGGTCGTTTCGCGGGTAGGATTGAGTTTATGAATTTTGACTTACCTTTCAAAGCTTGAGAATAATTCGAACAGCCATTAACGACCCATTTGTCCTCTGTTGTGATAGTTCCTCGACATATTTTCATTACATGTAAACTGTAGAAATCTGCAACTCTAACAGTATCTGTGATATTCGAGACCAACATCTTTTCGGCTTCGTTGAGACCATCGTTATCGCCAGCTTCAATCTTCTTCACGATGCTCTTGACTTCCTTGATAACATTACCGAATAATGCCGTGGCGAAATTGGATGCTGCATCCCTCTTATCTATCGAATATGATGATAAAGCGCGGGTGTCCTTAGCAGATACATCGATTATGCTTATGGTATTTGCTGTAGTAGAATTGACTGCTGCAAATTCTACCAAACTCTGACCGAGGTTTGCTGTTTTTAACTATTTAACATCAGACGGGTGTCTATGAATATAACAGGAACAACTTGCCCTCAGGAAATAATAATCTTCTAAAACCCCATCATTTGAACCCGAGAATATTGTGATGACACCAAGTGTAAATGATATTGTAGACAAAATTAATGATAGGAGTGCATGCCAGCGAATTGGTCTGCCTTGGGATATCTTCATTTTCTTTTATTTCGTGATTTCTGCTATTGAAATGAGATAGTGTATATGAGTAAACAAATTGGAATCAGCATTCTCCTCTGAGAATATATGAAGACTCGAGAAAATCCCATACGTGCCCTATATGCAAGGATTAAAACTAGAAACCCCCGATATAACTTCCAGAGATGCAGCAAACCTTAAACGAGGTTGCGATAGCCGCATACTTCACCGCAAGCATGGCTATGTTAGACACATTCCTACTCAAACACACATTATTATGGTGATTTTCACGAAGAAAGCCTCAGATTGGAATAGAGTTTGGAATCTTCTATGCAAACTTCTTCGTGTGGGGGTAAATTTCATGCCTGATGCGGGATGCCTGAAGCGAATACTGATACGACAGGACCTAAAGCTTATAGACGCCCGCTAGCGGAAAAATCTAGATCGTCACAGGGGTAAACATCCATTTATAGGGCTGTGTTGTAGGGGGCATAAGTGCCGATAAAGTCCGTGTCACTATTCGGATGTTTTTCAAAGAAGACAATGTCCGAGAACAGTCAAAAAAGCTTAAGAGTAAAGCTTGTCTCACATATTACCCTTGCCGCACGATGAGTTTTATTTTCCTTCCCCGTAGATCGTCCTTTCCCGGTGTCAATTGATGCAATTCATATTGTGTAGTCATATAAACCTAAGATAGTTTTGTGTAGTAAAGAAACTATAACTTTTTACAGAATATCAAATCCGGAAAAACTTCTGCTACGTTTATATTCAATAAATACTCTCTATCCCTCTTTAGTCAAAGCCGGGCTCGTCGTATAATAGTCAGGATTACCGTCTTGGCAATTGTTCTCCCAATATGGAGGAGATGGGGTCGCTTTTCCAGTAGCACCCTGCACAGGAAATGTGGTGATGAGAACCAACAATCTCGTTCCTCCACTGATGGCTGCCGCGAGTAGATAATTATACTTCAGAAACCATCTTGGGTAGCATTTTCTGATGTAGATTTGGAAAAAGAAGTCGATGATGAAAAAGACCATGGCAGAAGAGTTGACACCAGCGGCGAGGTAGCCGAGATACCAGCAAATGACTGGCGCAATGATATAGTCAAAACTACTAGTGGGTCACCGTTTATGCAGCAGGTAGAATGGTAGAGGAACAAGTAGACCGAATGGAGCGCGAGGACAATCCACTCTTATTCTTGGCCAACACCGAACACATATCTCGAGAGTGCGCCAAATGCAATAGCCTTGGAGTAAATTGTTATGGTCTTGCAATAACTTTAGGAAAGGGAAAGACTCACATTGAAGTTGAACGACGTTTGAGTTGGCCAGACCAGACATGAGTACCTTGATCTAAGAACAGTATCTCAGGTTGATTGGTCGTTATAGCACTCATCAAGATGTAATTGATGAAGACGCCAAAGATAGTGCCTATAATTTGAACTATGAAAGTACACTTAGGACTTAATTTGCCATACTGCTCCAACTTTTAGTTTTAAATTAGGATGATTGCTTGGCTTTGGGAATTGGCTCCGAAAAGCACGAAGTACATGTTTGCGACGGGTTTGCCTGGATAAAAGTAGCCACCAATCCAATGGATTGAATTACACTGGTGACGGGCAGTTCGAATCCAATCAATTCGGTCATAGCCCCTAAGAACAGTGTGCAGGGGAAAGACAAAGCGCAGGCAATGTAGACCCAACCAAGGCAAGGTTGGTTGGAGGATATAAATGCAGGAGAGCCCAACGACTACCGATATAAGCCCATTAGCATTTACTACCAAAGCGCCTTCTTGTACAAAAGCATCTGCTGGTAATGAGGATCTAATTTCACCGTCTCGGAGACCGCAATATATTGGCCTTCTCGTTGGATGCTTGCCCATTGCGCTAAACTAAACACATCTTTTATGGCTTTGAAGTTGAACAGAAGCAACGTGGACAATAGTTGCAGTAACGCTTAGGTTCGTGGTAAGAAGATAAGCAGCATTTGTAATCGAGAAGAATGGAATTCTTCTCAATCACACTACCGACTTTCGTTTCTTTCATTAGCCCCATCTAGCTATATTATGATATTTATCATAATATTTGAAATAGATATACATATTTTCAGGTCTTTTCTTATTATTAAGGTATTCTAATAAAATTTTGTGCATAGTTTTGAAACAAGGCAATGTTCAAATGCAAGTGCCTTCTTTGACTCAATTCTCGGCATGCCTCCGACCACTGCAGACACTGATAGTACAGTGTTCATATTGCTAATTCATCCATTCTACAGTTTGTTCAAACGCCTGCGACGTGGTCCAAATCATTGTCACTATTACGTTGACCGCTCCCATCATTTTTCCTAGTCTTCAAACTTTTCCAATCGTACATCAAGGCTCCCACACTCGATATCGTTGCGAGTAGAAGTCCAACGCGCAGAGCTTCTTTAATCGCAACACCATACACTGCTTGCAATTCTGTTGATGTCTGGGTAGAAGAATCGCCAGGAAGAGCCGCCATTCCGCCGTCCTTCCGCCGTCCAGAACAGAGTGAGGATCCAGGTTCGGAGCCAGCGTTTTCAGCGCCTTGCTAATATTTTACAGGAAAACTGCCTGGGCAACTGACACAAAAAGTGCTCCGCCGAAGGTCTGCGCGAACAAGATAATACCGATGCCAGTTGCGACGTCAATTTCCGGAAGCGTCGTCTGCACCATATACAGTCCTTGCTCTTCTCCTAGGCCAATTCAAGCTCCACAAAGTATCTGAAATCCAATCCATTTTGTTCGTGAGGTATGCTGAGGCTGAACAGTCATCAGAAGACCAGTACCTATCGACATGAGAATTGAGCCAGCGTAGACGAAAGGTGTATAATATCCAGTTGCAGCAGTCCCAAAGCCAGCAAACATAAATCCGCCGACGACAATGATCATGAATGGAATGAACAGAATGGAAGACTTGATGACAGAGACACAATCGACTATTTGAAACCATATCGCTAAGCTGGATCAGTATTTGTTGTCATCATATAACACTTTTCGATATTCACGTATGTAGAAATCATTGACCTAGAACAGCAATAGTACTTAAGTCAGCTAGGTGAAATTTTAGGTGTGTTGTGGGACTACATACAAAAAATACCCCTCCAAGACAGAGGCCGAACCATATCGCTGCAATTATGCTTCGTCGGTATAGCAAACATAAAGGAATGATGGCACTATCTTTCATCCAGTATTCGATACCGAAGAACGAACAGAATAGAACACCGGTGAGGGTTAGTAGGGCTACAATACGTGCACTTCCCCATGCATAGGTGGTCCCACCCCATGATAGTTCCAAGAGAAGAGAAATCGTTGCTGACATGAAGGTGAAAGTACCAGCCAAGTCGAATCTCGCGACTTGGCTACTAAATCCTGTTGAATTGGATGTATTCTTGCGGCCACGACTACCGTCATAAAACAAAGCGATGAAAATCATTACGGCACCACCAATCGGTAGATTGATGTAAAAGCACCAACGCCATGTTGTGGAATTTGAGAAAGCCCCTCCCTACTCTAGTGTCAATCGCAGCAACAAATGATTGAAGGATAAGGAATATGCAAATACTAATAAAGGTCCAGCTACACTCCCAACTGCGAAGATACTTCCAATAATGCTGTTCCACGTCGGTCGCTGGCGTAGCGGAACACATTCGGCGAGGATGAGTGTAGTGCCTGCTTGTATTCCAGCAGATCCAAGGCCTGCCAACGCCCGCCCAAGGATGAAAACATGAGAAATCTGCGAAGTAGCACATACAACGCTTCCAATCTCAAATGTCAGTAGTGATGCTAGAAAGACAAATTTACTAGAGAAGAGTGTGTAGATCTTGCCGAAAGCCGGCTGGAATGCGCAGGACGTCAATGGATAAATTCTATTCAGTATCTGTTAATGTCCAATCATCACTTCAAAGAAAATTGGTTATGAAGGTACTTACGCTGCATACCAACCCACATCGTCAATGCTGTGGAAATCTTGGGTGATTCGAGCGACAGCGGTCGAAGTTATTTATTGTCTACTGCTACGCAAAAAGTTGCTAAGCACAGTACGATTGAGATCAAGACCACACTTGAGAATTTGGCATACATTTCCGTATCTCTCTCGTGTTGGGTTTCCTCGCGTCTCGTCGACTCGCTCATATCGGCCACTGCGATTTCATTTTCCAAAGAAGGGTTCGGAGACATTCCCTCAAAAACCTGCCATACACTTGAGCGAGAGGTTCGGGAAGTAAGTACAGAAAGATGATATTGGAAATAACTCTCGAAATAGGAAGAAAATGTCAATGGTAAAAATTCCGATCTTCTGGAGTATATCGTAATCACGTCGTCGCCTTGTTTCTCGTCGTATCGTTTGTTTGGCGTTTCTACGAGCTACCAGGCTTGGCTTTGTTGAAAACCAAATCTTCCTCAACTCGTCACTGACGAGTAAAGGAGGCAGGCCAACAGTTGGACATGTCAGATTGATGAACTTCACTAAAAGAAATCGATAAGAATCATCCAATAGAATTCGAAGAATTTATCGACTCTTACTTTCTTAGGCAATCCCACTTTCAGGGGTCATCTAACCGAGTTTAGACTCTAAGCCACCTCCAGCCTAGCTTTATCGTCAAAATGTAAATATGGGGAACAGCATAGCTGAATTAATAGCATCTCTTCTGGGATTTATCATGCCAAAAACACGATTTAATAGACGGACTGGGAAATCGGATAATGCCCGAGTTCGAGGACCCTTCGCAGCAATTCCAAGGAGAGAATGGCATGGTACGGGCAGAATTAAATTTATTAAAGTCAGTAAGTTAACCAGCGAAAAATACCTACCAAAGGATTCTACCCACGGAAATCATTAAGCCACCATGCCTTCCAATAGGCCATAAATTTATATTCGTCGTGCCACACATTTAATCTGTGGCTTGAGATCCAAACCCCGCAGCCATTCTCGGCGTATTCCCCGCCACAGGTATTATTTTATTTGCGCTGAAAGATCACGAGTTATCGCCTTGAAAACTCTTGTACTACACTCCATGAACTATAAGTCGCAATGTTGCCCCGAATGATTTGTTTGCAGGAATCAAAGCTTCAGAAATGCCTCCTCTGTCATCAATTATTTTTGCGGTCCAGGGCTGTTTCAATTTCCTGAATGGAGTCGCCCCTCTTTTATCTTCTACAGTCGCAAGGAAAAATGCCGAAATGTTGCTCACGGACTCGAAACACGCTATTCATGTTTTAGCTCTATCATGCCTGTCAATAGGGTACGAACATCGAAACCCTCTTGTTCAATTTTGAATCTCGAAATTTTAGTGCTACGCTGATCATAGCTATGCATAATAGCTCGCTCTACATCGTCGCTGCTAAGAGAGAGGACAGGCTTGCCATGTGGTTGTCAGTTGTTGGACGGACGATTGCTGTTGGGATTTTTTGGGTTGACGCTGGACCGTGGAGGAAAGTCGCGGTTTTTGAGGGGTTATGTGCAGGTGTGGTTGCTGGGAGTTTGATTTGGGAGTCTCGAGGTGGAAAGATTAAGAAGAGAAATTAAGAGTAAAGGAGTCCGACATCTCTCGAGAACCAACTCAATATCCAATTAGCAAGAAAGAGTCATTACTTTATAGCTACAAGTCCCACAAACCCATGTAACCGTCCTTATACTCTACAGGGTATCATCTTGAGTTTATAGGAGAAATAATTTCAACTTTCCATGTTGATTATGCTATTCTAGAACTTAATCTTAGCTTCTTCAGTATTTATCCCTCCCAATTTTTCTTTTAGAAACTCGCCATTCAATCCCCGTAATCTCCTGGAGGTGGTTTGTGAAGCGCTTGAAGCAATTTCTAATCTATCTTGAAATGATAGCCTGAAGAGTTATCTCAAAATGTGTAGCACATTTGAAGCAAATTCGAAGCGAATTATAAACCATGGATTTGTTTTCGTGACTGAAAATTCAGTATTGCGTGCCCATCCATGCCAAAATACGGCAGAATCTCGAGAAAGTTAGTCTGCTCTTTGGTCGCTTTGAAAGGAAGAAATGTCTCATGTAGCATGGTCATCACGATCCCCCGTAAGTTCTCTGAGTTCTTGAAGACGAGAATCGTATGCTTTTTTCTGGACTTGGTTAGCTACAACAGCGAGATTACCTGAAGCTTAGCTTACGATTCCACTGATCTTCTTTCTGTCCTCTTCAGTCCAATTCGAATCGAGGCATGCTTCGAACATCCTGGATGTTTCAAGTTATGCCTCTTTGGCGGCTGCATAGTCTTGATTGTTGTCAGGCTCAACTGCTTTATTTGTGCGTTCAATAACACAACTTATTCATTCCTTTCTTGATGTATTTATATCAATTGTCGTATTCGCACTCTCGGTTTGTGGTTTGTAGAAACACTCTTCTTTTGAACGCCCCACGCCAATACAACTACCGCAAGGCTTTTTTCCATCACACTAGATAGGTTAGTCTACTGTAACAAAATTCTAATGTAATGAAATACTTACTTTTGTCAAACTTTTGCTGCATCTCTCACACGTGGGTAACACAGATTCAACCCTGTTTCCCGGCCATAAATGGGCCGAATCTCTATCTCTTGCATCATCCGCATTTACTTCAGGGTGGCCAATGTTCGTTACTATCTGCGCGTCGTATCCGAAGTCATCTTGAGGCGGAACAAGATATAAGGCGTGATAACTTTGAGGTTCCGGTTCGATAGCCCTTCTATCAACATGTTTTTCGGTCGGATGTAGAATATTATCAGTTGTGATCGGAGTAGCAAGATTCTCACTGTCTATTGGTGGAGATTCATCACGACTTGTAGCCTGTCGTTCAAGAGTTTCTAAGCGTTTCTTGGGCTGAGCTCCTGTGCCATAATCAGTATCCCCAAGGTGACACCCAGTGAATCTTACTTACGGTACTCTCTCTGTTCGATACGATTCTGTAGTCTTGCGCTTTCTGCAAGATCTGGTCTATTCGTTGAATCTGAGTCAGGGCCACTAGGTGTAGTATCCTCAAGTTCGACTTTGATACTTTTTATAACAGCTTCTAATCCTGTCAAACCTAAATTAAGGCTGGCAGAATATTTCATGGAATTATTATCAATACGCGACGCTTTGGTAGACATCTCATCAGCACTCGTATTCTCGAAACCGGACACAATCTTGCAAGAACTGCTTGGGAACCACCCGCTCACACCATTCAAAAGTCCTTTCCACCAGCCAGTTCCTGATTGCGTAATAACTTGTATTATGTCTCCTTCATGAAATTTGAAGTTATCGGATTCCCAGTCGTTCAGCGCTCGCACATGGACAATCTCTTTTGGAGCGGCTCTTAACGGACCATCAGCGCTTCTATTTTGCTCTTCCTGTTCTTTCACCTGATCTCGATAAAGCAAGGCCTGTATAGGATCCGTTGGACATGGCATCATTTCTTCGGCTGTCTGCTCTGGCAAGTCATTCCAATCACGCTGTTGTTCAAAATCCATAAATCGAGGATGAATAACCTCATTACCAGCTTGTGGTGAAAGACCATAGGACATTGTATCAGTGGCTGTAGCACTATCGGCGGGTAATCCGAAAGAACCGGTGTCAATGAGGTCGCCATTGCCAATACCTTCTGGCTTTACAACGGAAGCTGATGAATCTTCGTAATACTCACCTTCACTTAAACTATCATCCTCCATCGTATCTTCGTCTATAGGTAATGCAAATAAAGTTAATTGCTCCATATGTCGCCCCAAGTGTCTTCTAAACTGCCCACGAGTCCCATATGACTGAGATCGTTGCCCTTCATCAAGGAACAATCGTTTAGAATCAAACTTTTTATCTTCAATACTTGTTTTCCACTGATCACAAAGTCGACATGCCATGGCAGATATTTTATCCACTGGTTCTTCACTTTGCAGCAACAATGCTTTGAGTTGAGAACCTTTAAACTCCACTTGATGTCGTGATTTTAAGTGAACTTCGTATGCCGATGAGGATGAGAATGGGGCATGCTGGCATTGCTGGCAGACCCATTCCCTTCTGTGGTTTTGAAGTTCGTGCGCGAACCATTCATTGCGACTGCGAAACATTCTCAAATCACATTCTTTAAATGTACAAATATATGGTTTAAGGTCTCTGAAAACATGTTTCCTGTATTACTATCAGCGTCTGAAGTGCTGGAAAAGAATCGGACGTGGAGATACATACTTCCATGCAGAGCGGGTTCTGACTTCCTGCTCTGTGAAACAATACGGGCATCGAAAAGGGCTACCGAACTTGAACGGCACATCCTCAAATGCCATTTTCGGATGGGATGGCACAGTTAACCTTCCTGTGGGTTCTCCTATAATTGTAGCCTCATAGGAAGTCTGCGAGCCGAAAGAGCTACCCAAATCAGATCCATCCTTCTGGGCCGTCGTAGTATTTTCAACAAAGGTTGTTGCTTTAGTTAGAGCAATTGTTTTGTCTTCTTTCTCATTGATCATAACATCGTCCCAGTCTCTCGTAAGTTTCCCATGGTGATCCTTACGATATTTTAAGTATTGGCGTCGCCTTGTAATGGCTTTTCCAAGACGTACAATCAGCCAATCAGCACTGTTCTTTTCAGAGCCATGCTTTTCCCTCACGTGCCCAATATCATAACTGGCATCAAATCTATATCTGGTAGCAGCTTTGAGGTAGTCGTCTCGATTTGGTGAGTTTCGAATAACCATAGAAAGCTTGAGAAGATTCGTATTTGCATCTCTCATGGCTTTAAATAGATCCTGTAGCTCTGAAGTCTGTTCTGGCTTCGAGTCTGGTTCCTCATTGTCGGAGTCACTATATTCCTCAGCAGGCCATGACTCATTCGGTTCCTTCCCAGTGATAATCAAAGCAGCTGGGTTTAGTCAGCTAGATTCATAGAGTTTATGGTTTTCCTTACCCTCGTACAACGACACTTGAAGATTACCTAGGATCTTCAGAACTCTTTGTTGTATCTCTGTAGCTTCTTTTAGACGAAACTCGAGCGAGCTCCGTATCAAAACGTCTTGAAACGCTGCAATGCTGTTACCCCAAGCTTTGTAGTGTGCAAATGTATCCTGTATCGTAAAAAGAGACGAATTGCGATCAAATTGCTGGTTGAGGGTCTCGGAAGAACTGATTTCCTTAAGCATCTGGATACTATACTCAAAACGTTTCCTGCAGTCCACAGAACGGAAATAAATTCCTTCCGATTGACTAAGTGCTGGGGCTTCAATCGTAGTCCCCATTTTGACACTGTCATCACTGGAAGGACGTCCTGCCGTAGTCTGTGCGTAGGGAGCCAATGTCTCCATGTGCTGTCGTTTACGATGGCGAACCCTACTCAATGTATATGATCTCCGATATTCACACCGTTGTGGATTTCTGAAGGACTCTTACCTCAAAACATAAAGGTTTCAGTAATCATGCAGCCTCGGACTAAAATCTTGAGCTTACCCCGCTGCGAACAAGGATATCGACGTGGGGTAGAAGCTGACATCTCTACTTTTACGCTAGCATTGTCAGACGTATGCTTTACAATGATCGTGAGTCTGGGAACATACTCTCGATATCTGGGTTCATTTAATTGCCTGGTTGTATCTGGTAGCTCTTAGCCGATTATAGGTATGTCCGGAATTGAGATTGTAGGATTGGTTCTCGGTGCCTTCCCTCTCTTAGTTTCTGCTGCTGAACACTACAAAGAAGGCTGGGAGCCTTTGGCGAGATGGAAAAGATTTCGCACGGATTTCCTACGCTTTATTGATGCTATCGATATTGAGAAACAACTGTTTGATCAGATGCTGGAGCGATTTCTCATTTCGGCTGAGGTTTCCCAGGATGATCTACACCATTTCCTTACGGACCCGGATTACCACGGATGGCACCGAGAAGATTTAGCTATGACCTTGAGATCGCGCTTAGGTCGTTCTTATGGAGCGTTTGTTGGTTCAATTAGGACCATGAACGAACTCATGGCAGAATTGGAAAGCATGTTATCATTGAAAGATGGAAAGGTGAGATAAGAAAATTATTCCTTTTCCAGAATACGCAGCACACCAGATTCACAGACTAGACGTGAGCTATCAATACTCGATGAATTTCCAATCATTGAACCGAATTTAATGTCCGAAAATCCTTTGTTTTTCGTATGGAAGTTGTTAAATCTCTGGATCGAATTCAATACTCGAGAAGGACTCAACAATTTTAACGATTTAAATATTTCAATCGGATTCAGTAAATTGAAAGCTTGACATCACCAAGCTTCAATTCGAACTATTAGAAAGCCTTATCACAGAAATGACTGCTAATATAGTTGCAGTTTGACTGGGCAGACGAGGGAGCCAATAGCTGGGACTATCAACTGAAGAGGATTCGGCATAGCTTTAGTAAACGAGGCTCGATAACCATCGAGACTCTCGAAAAGCATAATCGGAAACTTCGGGAGCTGCTCGACTCGACTGATAAATTAGACAGTATGAAGTCCGCCAAGAGAGATACGGCCTTGGCGAATATATTTGAATGCATCAGAAGGCACGCGCAAAGTCTACACACGGCTCTCAAAGACGGGTGGAATTGTGATTGTCGAGAGCCTCTCTCTTCGATTGCAGCAACGTACCACGGGAGACTGGTCGTCATTATTTAACCTGTTATTCGAATATCCGGAAGACATCAAAAGGGCTGCACGAGCACCTTATGAGCGGCGGGAGCTTGTTGTCAGTGCAAAGCCAGCCAGTGCACAAATTAATAGCCATGTTGACCATTTTCTACACCCTTCTGCAGCAGTCGTTGGACGGGAGAAACTACGACGAAATTTCGAGTCAAAACCAATACTTATTCCCACATCTCCTTCGTCTTCTACAATATCACAATCTAGCTCTCGGGGATCGCTATCGAGTAATCACTCAACAGCACTCACATCTGTTTCGACAAATGTGATTATAGAAGAAAGTCAAACAAAGTAAGTCATCGCTGGGATCTTCTCTCCGTGCATTTCAGATGTAGCGCATAAGTTCTAATGACGGTACACTCGGCTGCGTTAGGACAGCAGTTTTCTTTGGAACTCTCAATTCATTTAAACTTCCCAAATGATTTAAGTGTCTCAGATTAGTTCAATCTCTCAAATGGCTTGTTTATTTCGGGAGGGCTTACTTGAAGAACTCATAATTGAAATATATAATCTTTTCCTTTTTAGGTTGAATACCTTTGGTTGAACATCCGACCTGAGAGCATCCTTACTAAGATTTGCTTTAGGAAATGGCTATCTGGACTCAAATCAAAAGCGAGGAAGTCTGTCAGAATTCATATACCCCATGAGACTGTTAACTCTGCGCCACTTTCACCAGAAATAGACCTTTGTGTCCGAACTGGCTCATTCGCCTCACCGTCGATCCCACAAAGTCTCACAACGCCAAAAGACATCAAAATAAACGACCTGTGCAAAGTTATTTACGATTCCGGAGGCACATCTAACTGTTACTTGGGGTATCTGTCCGACGAGCATCAAAATTCCCACGAATTCCGCATCCCTGAAGATAACCCCATAGCTCGAGGTCTTCACGAACAGAAATTCATCAGCCTTGAAACTATTCTCTCAAAGCCTGATAAATTCTCTCCCCTTAACCGCTATGAACGATACAAAGTTGCATACATACTGGCTTCCTCATTACTGCAGCTTCAAAACGCTCCTTGGCTTACTGGCAACCTGAAAAAGCGCCATATCCTCTTCCCATGCGATTGGAATAACCACAAAATTCTAATCGACCAGCCACATCTCTCCCACTCCTTTCTCTCCACAAAATACCAGTCTACACCACCAGGACAAACCCCAAACCTTAGCAGTTCCACCACCACCGTCAAAAAATCACTCAACGATCTCGGCATTGTATTACTCGAACTATGTTTCGGGCAACGCATCGAGGAGCAATCGATCCGGCAAGATTTCCTCGTCGATGGAAAAGAGCATGCAAGCACAAACTATCTCACCGCTCTAGAATGGGCCGACGCGGTATGTGAGCAAGAACCTGCGTTGGAACACGTTATAAAATGCTGTATGTTTTGTATCTTCGAAGAAAAGGCAAATTGGGATAATCTGAGGTTTACACAGGCTGTGTATGCAAGTGTTGTTGAGCCGTTGGAGAAGATAGTTAATAGCTGGCCAAATGTATCTTGAGCTACGAATGAAGATGCTCGAACACAGCAACTTTATGAGAAAGCTCTCGTTATTTAATAACTTAACTCCATATATACCATTAAATAGCTCTAAACTTCGAAACAACAGCATGCAAGATATCTGCATACGCCACATTCCACCCCACTCTCGCACATGAATTACGCGTATGGCGTATCCTTTCGTACAGTAGGACATCATCATTATGTAATTTAGCATTCCTACTTTGAACGAAGAGGTCAGAGGAAATGAATATAGTCTTTACCCACACATATGGTTTATATGTAAATAGCTTTCTAATCGTTCAAGTAAAATGAAGGGGCTCCAAACATAATAATTTACGTTTTATGTTTCTGAATGAAACATTTTCGAAGATCAGAATAAAGGAACAGAATTAACCGAAAAACTATTGGGGCGACCATTCATATAGACGGAAGTTATTTATATAGATTTCAGGACTGTCCTAGACGATCAGAGAATTTATAATCTCTAATTGCTTTAAAACTTGAGATCATGAATTCTCTTGAGATATCAAGTAGACCTGGGACAGTCAAGAAATTGAAATATCGAATCTCTTCAAATCTATTCCAAGTCCTTTGATTAGAGCTTCATATGACCAACTTTCATACTAGGAGGCAAATCCTCCTCTTTAGTCCCCCAATCGCTTTCCGTATCTCCTAAAAGCAATTCCAACGTCTGTCCCTCCGTGAAAAATTCATGTCCACTGTGTTACATCAAATTAGCATTACTTTCTAAGTCCCACACGATTGGGGGACAACTCACATCCAACTCTTATTCCACACCACTCCATCCACCTTCGTACTCTGTACAAAAACATTTCTCACACCTCCATCCCATCCAACGTTCTTGATCGTACTCTTCTTTCCATTCTCATTTGTGAAACTCAGAGATTCGAAAAAGGGTGGGATGATTAAATAGACATTTTGTCCAGGGTTGGGGAACAATCCCATAATTGAAAACGCAGCAAAGGAGGCCATGGCGCCGGTATCATCGTTACCAGGTAGTCCAGTGGTTGAGGTATTAAAATAGGCGGGTATGTACATATGGGCACGGGATGCTGAGAGGGCAGGACGACCAGCGTACTAGCGAGGGGTTAGCGGGGTATGTAACTGATAGAGAGGGGAGACGAACGTGGTAAAGAAACACTGTCAAGAACGAAGGTTCATTTCCGATGTCCGTTAGACCGCTTGTATGCAAATAATCGAGACGAGCGATGAAGTTCTCTGGTCCACCAACTAGATCAATTAGAGTCGCGATATCATGCGGTACAAAACTATTCAATTGTCAGTAAAGAATACGACACCAAGAGAGAAAATACCCACAATTGATACTCCCAAATACTATCCTCAAAAGTCTCCTGTGGATTACTTGTTAAACTGCAAAAAGAATCCAACGGACTACAAAGTATTGGGTCCTGATACCCCCATGTCCCGTTCAAATATTTCGGCTGAAAGAATCCTGTAAATCCTGTATCCACACCATTAATAGACGAAGTTTGATCTTTTTTCCACAGATTCTGCCAATTTGTCGCACGATGCAAATATTTCGTATATTCGGGTTTCCTCAAACCTTTCCCAAGAGTCGAGATACAGAAATCGTTATACGAATACTCTAACGTCCTAGAAATACTTCTCGAGTTCGTGCCGAAACCTAAGTAATCATAATCCAGGTAGGGTATATAGCTTAGAGCTTTCCATGACATGAGACCACCACGGCCTTCGTTGGACCATTCTAGTGGCTCGTTTTCTGCATCGTTTACCACAGCTTTGTAGGCTAGTTGCCAGTCTATACCCGTGAGATTCTTCACATATGCATCGGAGATAACATTGTCGGCGTTTGAACCACCCTGAGTAAACCCTTTACAGAGACTCATACGACAGTCTGGAAGCCAGCCAACGTTCTGGTAGGTATCGAGGAGACTACGGATCATTTCTGATAGGGCAGATGGATCGATGATAGTGAGAAATGGGAGCTGAGATCTGAATGCATCCCATATACTGTGAAAACATTAGTACTTCTTAATTCAACCCAAGTAACCTGAATTTTTACCAGTAGAAAGAATCAAAGTATGGTTCGTTACTTTCCCATAAGGGATTCTCCCCCGTATAGTTTTGCGGGGACATCATAGTCCTATAAATTGCACTATAGAAGTTGGTTAATAGTGGAGTATCACTACCATTGTCAGGCTCTATGGTCACAACACTCAGTTTCTCCCTCCATGCGTTCTCGGCCGTCTCCTTCAGCCTAGCAAAGTCCCAATCAGGAATTTCATTTTCTGCATTCTGGCAAGCTTTATCCGAGCTAATGAGACTAACGCCCACTCTAGCACTCATTGTTCTATCAGTTGGTGCATGAAAGCGAACAAATCCTCCAGCTTGAATGTAGAAGAGATTTATGCCTCTCGTGACGAACAATTCCTTTGGTTGTGTTCCTGCTCTATTGTTGACCCATATTCCAGTGTCCAGGATACTTGCCCCGGAAAAGTCAACGCAAACATATGACATGTATGAACCACCACCAAAACTTGGAATGAAAGTCCCATTTGCTTTGATACGCCCATCGTCAGCCACGCTAATGGTTGCGTTCTGTCTACTGGCACTCAAATCCGTCAGATCCATGAGAATGAGCGGGCTTAAAGCTGTCCCATTCAAAGATTTTTCTACTGGAAAGTTGAAGTGATAAAGAGCAGCATGCTCTGAAACTGTCATCTCGGCATGAATTCCATTTGTTAGGTTTAATCCAAAATATCCCGGCGTGGCCACCACAGAATTTAACACATATGGCGTAGCTCGATCTGTGATTAAGAATTTGCAATTGTCAACCACATCATCGGGACAGTACGACGGAAACAAGGGGAAGTTGCCCAATGAAGGATTTCCTCCTGTACCAGAATCATGCATATGTGAGAATCCAGTTACATTGCTGCCATCCGTTGAGAATCCAGCGGTATTTTGACCATTAACATCAGCGACCGCTTTAGCCATTCCATATGGAAGGGTAGCACCGGCAAAAACATTTCCACCATTGTCAGTGCCGATGAGTTGGTTAACATACTTGAGCGGGTCGAATGTACTCGAAATTGACGTTGTATTTATGGTGCTCCATTCAGCTATTGCAGGAGATGACAGTAAGAGGGCAATAGAAGCTTCCAAGTATTTCTTAGGTTTCATATTGAAGAACAACGACAAACGATAAGGTAGGCGTTCATAAAACTGTTGGTAAACGGGTGAAGACATGCCACTGTTATAAAGTTCAAGTACTTGTTCTCAATGCGGGGTTGTCAACAACCACATTCGTATCATTGATGCAGTGCTACATCAATCAATGCGAGAGCCTAGCAAGTGCATTGTGATATCAAGACCTTCCTATAAAGGGCAGGAGTGACGAGAATCTAAGATCACCATTTGGATTTCAGGTGTAGCGTTTGATGTGGATTGGCACGCGTCTAACATGTGATGTGTACAAGTAATGATCCATCAAGAATGTGGTTTCATTCCCAGGGACCGCAAGAAAGGCTTTTATTCATTCCTCAGGATATGCGAATTGATTCGATAGCAACCCAGAAAGCAGCATTGAATTTAAAGGTTAAGATCTAGTCGCGTTCAAAAGGGATGCATGGCTCTAACTTAATGTTTTAGAGTCTGTGAGAAAACCATCATGCCGAGGTTTTGCTGTAAATTTAGATTTCTCCAACATTAGGTTTATATAGCAACATATTTCATTGATATCACTATCCGAAAGTAAAGTATGATTTGATGTTCTAATGCTGAGAAAAAATGGAGAGTTTCGGCTTCATTTTTTCATTGATTGAGAGAAGATAAAAAGAGAACGATATAAAAGAGGAGGAAAAGCAAGGGAGAAGAAAAGGGAAAAGGCAGGTTCTAAAACAAGGTACGTCATAAATGTATACTAGAATATTCAAAGAGCACAAAACTCCCCATCTGCTTGCTAGGTAGGTACTCTGTATAGATTCATTGTTCCAAAGGAATCCCGAGAGCCGTGTCGTGGCGCTCATAATCTTAACTCATGTATTGAAATCTTCATATTGCAACCAAAACCCGTACTTGGTCTAAACATTTTCCAGAATCAATTGCGGAGCAATCCTATCTCTTAAACCCAACTGTTTAACATCTCAAACGGGGTATTAAATATTTGAAGTCGATATGATATCCTTATTATTAGGTTCGTCGATTCAGGTAAATCCATCAGTGCTTTAATATTCTATCAATTGATTGTCTCAAATCGTTCTAAAGTTGTGACCTGTAAATTATTCGAATGTTTGAGATCCTTTGATATTGAACGTCACAAATATCGAGTATTAATATCGGTCATGAGTTTGAATATTGTCATATTTATGGATTTCTCTCCATAAAGAGTAGCATAGAGATGGGGGTACGGACTACGGGATATGGGCTGGGAAGTACAGGGCATACAATATAATTAAGTATTGATGTGACATGAGACTACCCGATGCCAACTGCGGAAAATTGCTTTCAACAAGTCAAAGACTGATGAATTTACAAAACTTTGTAAGCATTTTCAATACCAATAGTTGTAATTGAGCGAAAGTTAGGAAAGTCACAGGTTCAAAGCTTTGATTGATAAGATTCAAAATGATACTTCTTTCACGTCCACGTTAACCGTAATAACAAATGGGGTATAATGAAAAGCAAAGTGCTTTAGGACGAGCTTTTATTTATATGTGTTACACCATATAGCCCAAACCCCGTAAAGATTTCCCATTCCCAGACCATGATGTAAATAATTTACTCGTCATCTTCTTCCTCATCGGCCTCAACGGTGGTTTGTGCGATACGGTCCAAATCACGTTGTCCGGATTGAGTGATACGACGACCTCCCTTCTCCTCATCTTGTTCCAAAACACCGATCTTCTCGAGGGATTGCAAAACGTGACGGTCGACAGATCCGGAGGCGTTAACGTGGTGGGATGGTCTGGAACCACGGTTCTTGGTTGAACCGTGAACCTTGGTGAGACGGCCAACACCGACGGTTTTGCGGAGGTAGATGTGACGGGCGTTGGCAGCAGCACGAACGTAGTACCAGTCGATAGATTGAGGTGGGAGCTCGTTGGATGCGCTGGTCTTGACGGTATCAACCCAACCTGCAGAAGAATGTATCTTCGTTAGTAATTTGTAAATATCGAGCGCATGTCTGCGCGAGGGTGGAAAATAAGGATTGAGATGCATAAATCAGTACGTACCTGGAATTGGGAGCTTTCCTTGTCTCTTCAAGAAAGCAGCATATGCATCAATGAACTTTTGTGCCTGAATTAACCCGTCGAATCAGCATAATTCCGTCAGCGGAGATCTTTCGACCCCCTCACACCTGCTCATTTATCGACGAGAGAAGGTAGTTTGCGAAGTTCAAGATTGATCAAATGGGTTGGTGTAAATGATTGGAATTCCAATTCGCTGTCGCAAATCGAGTTCTCAAGTTCATTCCTTTCCAATTTCACAGCTTGTAGAATTGTGTATACTTACGTCAACATCGCGAACAGTGACACCACCCATTTTTGCGGTATTTGGTAATATGTTCGAAGGGTTTGTCGATGAAGTTCTTTGGGCGGAATGGAAATTGTCGTGGTTCGAAGTTTCGAAAAGAGATGTTGAAAATGAAAATTATCCAAAGTGCGGGCGACAAAATTACGCGAGGGGAGACTTTACCAAAAATAGACTGGTTTCAAAATATCGGACTTTCTTTCTCGGCTTCCCGATCCCATCTATCGTATGGACTGCTATGTTTATCCGAATCACCCGAGCCGGAAACAATAATATAGAGTTCGATAAAAAAACGAAGCTTAATTGATTGCATTAATCTCAATCTTAAAATATAAACTTAAAAGGTTGATTTGAACGATCAGATCAAATCCTGTCGTATCTGAGACACAAATTGCAATATCATGCCATCTAGAATCTAGAACGGGTTCGATATTTTGTCACTATTATTCTTTCAATATTTTGGCTTGAACTGTCCTAAAACCCTATGCAATCATTGCCTAGAGCTAAATGCAATGACATTAACTCTAGCAATGAATTTTCGAATTTCCGAACCATTGTCCAACCCAAAGTACGGCATCGAATCTGGTCAACGTTCACATCCAACTGCGATCTTCAAAAGCGCATGTTTCAAAGTTTTCATGAAAATCGAATATCTGAAATCTACCACGCAAGTTGTGTTATGTTTAAAGACAAATTATTTGCCATCATGTTATCATAAATACAGAATGAGTTATAGTTATTATACCTGTTGTTTTGACATATGTTTATATGTATCCACAGCTCATATACTCACCAGCCCAGGGACTGACTGTGAGTGACAGTTCTTATCAATATTCATGTTCTATTGTCTTGTTGAGTATTTTGGAATGTTTCACTTGTCGGAGAGTGAAAAAAAAAATCTTCAAGTTATGCTATGATGTAGCCAGTGCATAAAATCTTTTTACATGTATACAGTTCCCAAAAGTTCTAAAAATATTCGTTGAAGGGGAAATTATGTACAAAGTTCCTTCGCATCCATTTAGATGCAATTCCTTCAAGGGCACTATCATGTGTCTGGACAGATCCGCATGTCTTATATCCTTATTCAAGGATTTATTTGAGCGATACGGAGTAGGCAGTCGTCTTGAAGACAGCATTGGTTCCTGTTTTACATGAGTTAATCGCCCATTCAGATGAGTTAGGGGATGAACTTACCAGTGAATGGTTCGGTACCAGCTTGAATCGTCGTGAGATATTGGCTGGATGGGTATCCTTGGCTGGAGGTCAAGTATGTAAGGAATGTCTTCAAGTCACCAGAGAAGCTATTGACTGTGCTGGAAGCAACGAAGGAATAGACTCTGGTGGCACCGTTGAGTCCAGAGTAGAGTTTCCATGACACTCCAGCGATTGTTGGGGTTGCAACGGGTGACCCGGTAGCTGAAATTGGTCCTGCACCACCCTAAAAATCGTTAGTTTCTGCAACCTAATCAAATTAAGAGGAATAGCAATGATAATGGAAAACTCACAAGGGCACTAAGCCAGATCATGATCTCATAGTTCGCGCTGCCAGTGCCGGTAGATGAGGAGAACAAATCGTAGGAAACGTCAGCAACGATGTTAGTGCCAGTATAGCTAGAAGGGTTCATGATCAGCTAGGTTCATTGAACAGATATGAAGTAACTAACCTCCATTTCCAAGTAGTTGGAATGGTCGAGATAGCAGAAACCTGCTTAGCTGCCATATTAAGCCCTACATTTGCATAAGACTTGACTTGGGAAGACCCTCCTGCCCATGACCAACTAGTAGACCAGACAAGAGAATTGCTCGTGTCTGAAGTGACAGTTGAGCATTGAGAACCAGTAAAACCGGTTATATTCCAGAGATTTTGGAAGACGGTATAAGTGCCAGTTGCAACAGTATCCCATTGGCCACAGATTGTTGTAGCCCGCTTCTCAAGAGTAGGAGTAGGAGTAGGAGAGGCAACAGCAACTGTTGCCAAGGCTAAAGAAACCAAGGACTGGGTGAACTTCATGGTGATAGGAGTGAAAGGTAAGAGAGTTAGAAGTGCGTGGAATGTTGAATGAAGGAAACGGAGAGCGAGCAAGGCTTGTATTTATATAGAATCCATTACAAGTATCATGGTACAAGTGCTCACTCGTGGAAACATTGAGCGGAATAATAGGGGATGTTGCCCAGGTAGACCCTGCGCTCAGTAGATTGACCAAACCTAAGACAATCGCAATATGCAGTTATCTGCACGGGGACAAAGATTGTAATGTGGTACAGCTTCGGTATCTAAGGTCCTTTGAATAAACTCCCTGAATTACGGAGTATATCTAGGGTGGTTTGTGGCTGCTTGACAGCCAAGATGCTCTACCCACTTTTTTGCCAATGAACATTTGAAATTAAGCGATTTGTAATTATACAAAGTATAATAATGATCAAGAAATCATGATATATATAAAAATGACACTAAACTTAAAAATAGAACCCCCGGAAAATTCCTTGAAGACTGACTGACCCATTTGCATCTATTCCACTCACTTAAGTGGTTGAAAATCACATAGTAATATCTTAGCATAATAATTTATAATGACCAAAAAGCAATAGACTATACAATTATGTAATTTGCTTAACTCAAATTGAGTTATGGATTAAACTATTGATACGAAAATAATCTTCTTCGGAGGAAAACAAAAGTAGAAGAGTCAAAAGGTTATTCAGTTCACTAACCATTTGATGTCCGTTAAAATGGGTCTCATTCGGCATCCAGAGACCAGAAGCTTGAAGCCGCACTTTGGCAATTTTGCCTAATATCACAGGAAACGTGGATAAAGTCGTACAACCTTGACATTTACTAGGGAACATATCTCATGACTTACCCCGGATTCTTCAAGAGAGGCGAATAGTGAAGATTATGCCTAAATTGGACTGACGTTTATGATGATGAATGATTCCCTTCGTGGTAAAATTCCTCCATGTCTGACAACTGCAGTAGTGCAAGAATATGAGACGACCCATTCTCGAATCCTTAATTATTCGGGAGAGCTTGATTTGGCACAAAAATACATCGCAAAGGTCACGTATTTTGGCAAGCTGCACTCCATCCAGCCTGTCAAGCGATGTTCGCAGATCATGAACTCAGCGCGAAAGCAATCCGAAATATCTCCTCCAATTACAATCCCCAAAAGAAGTTGTGCACTCGGGACCATGCTTGGATTATTTTCATAACTCTCTTATTTGCTGTAGATTCAGTTGTATGGTAGACGATCTGTTCAACTCATACGGTATTGTACTCAAAATTGGAATGTGCTGCTTTCAAGCATACAGTTGAACCAGAATTTAGATGATTGCGAGGGTTTGTTGATTGAAAAAGATCAGAAATCAACTTGCATCATATGCGAAGCACCAGATAGATGGTGGAAACGTAGAAGAATACTTTTCATTTCAAAGAAATATCGACTTAATCTTATCTTACAGGAACCTACAAAGGGACACCTATAGTTACATCCATGGTATCTGTGGTATGACAAAATGCCGCCAATTGCCTGTTAAGTCGCTGCACTCGACACTTGGCGTAGGTTGATAATGTTGATTTGGGTAATAGTGACGCCTAATGATATTAGAATTTGAATGTGCTCTATGAAGTTGTCATTGAACAAAGAACGTGAATGTGGCATGAAAAGGCGGTGGGGGTACTCTTCATCAGGTGACATAACCTTATTCACACGCTTGGGACTCCAGCGGCTCTGGTCTCCACACCTCACCCCAACTTCCCCTCGAGGAAATCATCAGATTCGATATCGCATTGCATCATAGAACCGCGATAATTTTCCTTTCATATCTTCCTAATTGGAAGCATAGAACAAAGTCGCGTCTCTGAATACATCAAATTACTCGAGAGAATCTATCGATCGTATTAGATGGAAAAGATCAACGAATCATCGATATCGCGCAGAGTACAGTGACCATTGCGACAAGTTGAATAATTTAGCAGAAGTACATCTTGCTGAGGTTTCAACATCAACAATGGCGCCTGCGGCATCGGTCGCTCAGGCGACTAACAAAGTCAAACGGCCTATGTCTATTCAAACAAACGGCATCAATTCATCGACTTCGTCTCCGTCCCCATCAATGTCCGCTGGAAGACTACCATCCGGTTCCAAAAATTTCCAAAACTCAACTACAACAAATGGCGCTGGAAACTCTTCGGGAGCTCGATCTGCGAATCGAAATCGTTCAGGGCACACACTTGGTCGAGGAATCAAGAATAATAGTGCAGGTATGAGATCTGGCAGTGTTGCAGAGGAATTCGTTATACAACAAGTTGCGCAATCACAACCATATGGTAAACCTCTTGTTACTTTCAGTGGCTCATACACATACTAAAATCTCCTAGTCAAAACTGAGCACTATATTCTTCATAAATACCGCAAAAGCCCCCCCTCCCTGATCATACACCTTTACGCGACGCATTTCCGATTCGATCAACAACAAAACAGTTTTTCTTATACTTCTCCAATGAGAGTACTCCTGGATCACCTCAGACAGAAAACCATACCTCATGAGTTGGTGGATTATTTTATACTGAACGAAGTAGCTTTCTACGAAGGTTGCATGATTGTCCAGATTCTCGATCACAAATCTGTTGCTCCCCAACAACCCTCATCTCAACCGAAGGATGGAAGCAAGGAAGGCGTTTCGATTCATACACTCAGTAGTTATATTACACCGTCCCCATATGCGTCGTACCCTCGACCCGACCTAGATAAAAGCAGACCGTCAAAAGAACAAAGTAACGATGGCCCTACGAAATCAAGGACATCTGCTCAGCAAGATAAGGAGAATATGCCTGCGCCGGGCACCTCGATCGATTCCCAGAAAAATAAAACAGTCCCTGCACCAGCAAAACTCAAAGTGACAACGTGCGTGCTGTTTCCAACACCAATTAGTACCTATGTCGAAATTGCTCGTAATTCTACTGCACCTCATACACCAGATATGGACAAGCGCCAAGAACGTTCCGAAGGAAGTGCATCAGCTACATTAGCGCAACCACCTACACCACTTGGAACTGTCCCACCAACTCCCGGCTTAAATATGCCACCAGCCGTGAAAAGATTGAAACTGGCTAAATCTGAGTTTAATTGCGGCAATATATACGCAGCAGAAGCTCAGATTATCCTAGCCACTACAGCCCCCTTGGCTCTTGAGCCTGCAAACAGTGCAACAGAATGTTCACGGCTACTAGAATCATTAGCTCACCCTATGCACTTAGAGAAGCCTCCCCAGCCTAAGTCCCGCAAAAGAACAGTCGCGGAAATGGCTGCTGATGAAGCGCTTGCTGCAGATGAACAACGCTATATGCTCATTTTGGACGAACAACGTTTTGCAACTGTTGCCCGGGGCGCCGGAGGTATCAATGTTGCTGATGGTGCTGGCCAGGCTGGTGGTGGATTCGAAGCCCGATTTGAGAAATTTAATGCTCTCACAAATATCAGAAAGGATATCGAAGACAAGAAAGCCTTGAAGAAGGCAGCAGAAGCAGAGGCCCAGCGAAAGTCTAAGGCAGAGGAAGAGATTCAAAGGAAACAGGAGATAGCTGAAGCTCGACAAAAGGAGATAGAAAGACGTCAACTTTTGGCGGCAAGACAACAGGCGCAGCAACAAGAAGCTCAACGACGCGCCGTAGCTCAACAGCAGCAGCAGCAGCATTCACAGGCTTTGCAGGGTATGCCTCCTCAAACGCAAGGCCCCCATGCACATCCATCTCAACCCAATGGAATTGTCTCAAATGGTATGCAGGCGCAACGGTTCCACTCTCATCAAGGTACCCAGGCCCAAATGTCTTCACCAATCGTTCGGAATGGAACTCCGCACAGCCAGGCATCGCCGACAGTCAATAACGGTATCGGCAATAACCCAATGCAACACTCTACGTCGAGCATGGGTGGCAGTCCTCCTCGTCCAGGTTCTGTTGTTCACCAAAATCATCCTGCACCCATTGCAGCTCATGGCATGGTGGCTCAAAGAAGCCAGCAAAGCCATGCAGGAACACCTCGTATGCATAATGCGACTCCTAACATGCAATCCACTCCTTTGAATCGAGGAATCACACCAAGGATGAGCCAAGGGAGCCCACTGCAAGGCGTGATGGCCCAAGCACCTGGAATGGGCCAGATTGGATTGAACTCGGCTCAAATGCATGTTCAAGGTATAAATAGCATGTCGCCCGTCGAAACGCAACAATATTTGATGGCGTTACGAGCTCAACAACAGCAGCAGATGCAAGCTCAAAGTATGAGAGTAATGCCTAATGGACAGCAATTGACTCCTCATCAAATAATGCAGCACCAACAAATGAGGCAAATGCAGATGCAAGCGAATGCTAATAACCCAAACCATCAATTAGCTCAAGGTTATCAAAATCAATTAGCTGCTATGCGACAAGCTGGCATGCCTCAGAATATGAACATGAATCAACAATTCATGGGGAATAATATGAACATGCAAAATATGCAGGGCATGGCATTACAGCAGCAAATGCAACAACAACAGCAACAACAACAACAATTGCAAATGCAGCAGCAGCAGCAGCAGCAACAACAACAACACCCCCAACAGCAGCAACCAATGAACCCACAGACCGCCATGGCACAACAATACATGCACGCCAACCCGATGCAAACCCATCAGCAGATGGCCGCTGTATATAAGCAACTCTACAATAGAGAGGTGGCATCTGGCGCACATCCTCAAGGCCTATCGGACCTTTTGAAGAAGAAATTACAAATGCAAGCCCAGAGCATAGTACTCCAAAACTTCAAAGCGAAGATGCAAGCGGGTGGGCAGCAAGGTTTCCCGCCAGGTATGCAGATGCAAAATGGTATGGGTATGGCAAGACAACCAGGCATGTAGGAGGTGTATTGTACAGGTGTATTATTATGGGTAAATTCGCGTTTGACCTGATCAAGGAGTTTGAGTTAGGTGCAGAAAGGGCAATACTTTGGTTTGGGCAAGGCGCATTTTAGGGATGATTATCACGGGGCACACGATTGTATATATTACTCTGGTTCGAAGATTGGAAAGAATAAGGCGACACAGGGGGATTGGCTAGGTTCGATAAAGGATTGGCGCAGCTGTATTCCAAGAATTTGAAGGAGGAATTATTATTTCTCGTTATATGGACAGTTATCTAGGTACTACTAGAACAATAAGATAGTTTATGACTTACTATCAAAAACATTCAACGCCTTCATGAAAACCATAAGCTTTCTTTCCGAATCAATTTCCTTCCTGTTATACATCAAGACATTTTATATGTCTGATCCAAATAATACTATACTTGTATGTTGAGCTCATTTCACAGATTGCTTTTTTGTGCCTCCCTGTGTTCTTTCTCCATCCTCCTCCATTCATCGTCACTTCCTGTCCATTTGGGTTCTTCCACACAAAATGCTTCTCCCCATTCTAATTTTTGCTCTCTTCCCTTCCACACATCCTCACTGCTCTTCCCCAACTCCCTATTTTTATCACTCGGATCTCCATATTTTCTCTTCTCCTTCTCAATCCATCGTGCCTTGATCAGTTTGGCCTTCTCATTATCGGCATACGTTCTCGTTTTCATACAAAACCAAAAGTCAGACCATGACTCGCTACAATCTCGTGCAGAGCCATATCGATATAAATTATTAAACTGGCCGCCAAAAGACTGACAATAGAATGCTGCATCGAAGGCTGTGCGGCAGGACATGGTTGTGGGAAGGAGTTGGATAGAGAGCGGTTCCGAAGAATCACTTTGGGGAGGAGCTTGAGTGGAGGGTTGAGAATGGGAAGGCTCTGGTGGAGGTATCCGGGGTACACGGTTATATTTTGTACTAGAAGGATGGGTGTCGGCCTCCAATTCCCGAAGAAAGGAATTCAGTTCTTGTTCTGCAATTTCATCGCGAGAGAGAGTTTTCGTTTGAGGTTTGGGTGTAGAAGATTGGGGAGATGAGACTGGATCGTTTGAATTTGAGGAAGCTGGTTTCTCCGCAGAGGGAGCAGATGATGAAAACCAGCCCATTGTGTAGGTTGTTGTCGTTGGAAATCAGTCTTTTGAGGACTACGAGGCTGAAGCTTGTGGATCTTGAAAACAAAATTCAACACGCGGGGAAGTTCCTACCGGCATTCACGTGACAAGGCTGTCAGTTCTTTTCGAGGTATGACGACACTGCTTCCCGCCTTTTGTTTGGCTTGGTTTGAGCCTTCTTCCAACTAACGCTCGAGAGAACTTCATTTCTTTCTTTTGAGTTCTGTCCCTGAATAAATGGTACGAAAAATTATGAAGGTATACTTTCAGAGGTAGGCGCAACTATGAACAGGCGCATCTTGTTCAACCCTACGAGCGTGCCGGCGTTACATACCCCGCGCCCTCCCAGGCCTCAAACGCGTGCTTTTGGCAATGTCGGGAATTTTGCTAGAGTCGGTCTGAAAGGACTGAAGTATGATAGATCGAAGGCCACAAAAAGTGTGAGGAGAGAGAGTACGCAAATTGGGGAGAATGAAAGTGGGCATATTACTGCTGGAACTAATGAGGGAATCCTGTTCTTGGATAGTGAGTTCTCATACTTCTTGATGGGGTTATAAGTTCAAAACAGCTTGCTGATGTACTTTTTCAAAGACATTTTTCCAATAAAGCTCGGATGGCTTCTTCGAATACCTTGGTATGGAAGAATGGATTCAGGCCTACCAGACATTCTTTATCGGTTCAATAATAAAGTGTTTTCCAAATACGATCCTCTGAGTTTAGTGGAGCGTGCGATACCCTCCAGCGTCCCCTTAAAAGTAACTGAGATTCTACCTCGACTTAAGGAGGGGGGCGCTTTCATCAAGTTCTCACACGATCGCAGCATAACGGCTCAGGAGATAGAAAGGCTTATCTCAGGATATTTGAAGGAGAAGCCAATCAAGCCTTGGTTCAATCCCTTTCGACAAATGCGAGCAAAACTTGTACGTGGGAAACCCTGGCTCGAGGATTTGTACAGATTTCCAAGCACTCGAATCCGTGTTGAATTTGTGCCTTCTACCCCTGGCGGCGAAGTAGCCGAACTTTCACAAGAGGTTATTTACAGCTTGTTCCGGAAATATGGAAAAATTGCAGAGATCTCTTCGCAGCCTTCGGATTCCAAAGTTCTACCAAAGTTTGCTATGCTTGATTTTGCTAATATTAGGCACTCGATCATGGCTAGAAATTGCTTACATGGCTTAAAAGTTACTGAGGAACTGGGTGGTGGAAAGTCTGGCACCATACTTCGACTGTCATTTGAGGCTAAGATGCAAGCCCATCATATTAGAGAATGGCTTACCAGTCACCCACGTGTCGTTATTCCAGCTGTAGCCGCAATCCTTGCTACTGTAACCGTCGCGGTTTTTGATCCAATTCGAACCTTTTTCATCAAGGCACATATCGATCATGCTTTCAGTCTGAAGGACAATAAGATCTATGCATGGTTCGCAAGTCAAGCAAAGGACGTTTTCTCTTTCCGTGTGCACAAAGCAGAAGAAGCAAGCCTTAGTGCCATTTGGGATGATAGAAAACAAGCTATTGAAGATTTACAAACTTGGCTTATGGAGACTGCGGATACTTTTATCGTTGTACAAGGTCCAAGAGGATCAGGCAAGAAAGAGCTCATCATTGATCAAGCTCTTAAAGGTCGACCAAATACCTTACTTATAGATTGCAAACCTATCCAGGAAGCAAGGGGCGACTCGGCAACCATTGCGGCAGCCGCTGCCACCGTTGGATATCGTCCAGTTTTCTCCTGGATGAACAGTTTCAGCAGTTTGATCGATTTGGCTGCACAGGGTACAATTGGCGTTAAATCTGGATTTTCAGAAACCTTGGACTCACAGCTTGCCAAAATTTGGCAAAACACTGCAACTGCTCTAAAACAGGTGGCTTTACAAAACCGAAAGAAAGATGATAAGGACGCTAATTTGGCCGACGATGATTGGCTTGAAGCACATCCAGAGCACAGACCTGTGGTCGTCATTGACAATTTTCTACACAAGAATGAGGACAGTAGCATCGTTTACGACAAGATCTCGGAATGGGCAGCTGGTCTCACGACTTCTAACATTGCTCATGTCATTTTCTTAACAAACGATATCTCTTACTCTAAGTCCTTGAGTAAAGCGCTTCCAGATCGAGTTTTCAGACAGATAGCGCTTGGTGATATCACACCTCAAGTAGCCAAGAAATTCGTCATCAGTCATTTAGAAAACGATCCAGAAAACCCTAAAGACAAGACGGAGAAGCTTTCAGAATCTCAACGTCGAGAAGATCTTTCAGAACTGGATGAGTGCATCGAAGTCCTAGGAGGCCGATTGACCGATCTAGAATTCTTGGCACGTCGACTGAAAACTGGACAAACTCCGAAACGCGCCGTAGCTGAAATTGTCGAGCAAAGCGCTTCAGAGATCATGAAAATGTATCTATTATCTGCTGAGAAGGGAGATCGGAAATGGTCAGTCGAACAAGCATGGTACCTGGTCAACTCTCTTGCTGAGAACGATACTCTACGATATAATCAGGTCTTGCTCTCTGATACATTCAAATCATCTCTTACATCATCGGCATCGAACGGAGAAAATGTTCTCGAAGCACTCTCCGCAGCGGAATTGATCACGATCAAGACCTTCAAAGGTCGTCCACAAAGCATCAAAGCTGGGAAGCCAGTATATCAAGCTGCCTTCAAGATGTTAAGCGAAGATCGTGTATTACGAAGCAGACTTGACTTGGCAGTTCTTACCGAGCTAACTAAGATTGAGACGAAGAGTATTGATAAGTATGAGAATGAATTAGTCATGCTCGGTACTTTACCTAAGCAGCCTCATGAGGTTGGTCCTCGTATCCAATATCTATTGGACAAATTAGCGGCGAGTCAAAGAAAGGTTGAGGCTTGGGAAAAGGAAATGGGATCTTTGAAGAAGGTTTTGATGGTCGAATATTGAGATAAAATAGCATTATATTTAGCATATACCCAACTCAATTAATGTATCAGTATGTCAATTGCAATATGAATTGTGGTCTACCATCCAGGTGATAAGTTAGACTATAAAATATGCCAACGTTTAGACCAGTGATCTATAACCTGCTCTTGAATCTTTGTATGATTGTACCATTTCTTCAAATCACTGTGCTCGACTTTGATTCACTGGAGTGAGATCACCTCAAAAATACAAGATCAATTAAGGGCATTTTGTAAGGGTTCTTTGTCACGTCCACCAGTAGGTGTGCGGACTGATGGGACACTGCAAAAATGGACTTGTGTGAATATCTTTTGATATATCAAATATATATCTTAGAAATTGTTACAATTATTCATTAGAGATAGAACAATCAAAAAGTGAATTCTGATATCAAACAATTGAAGAATGAATTTGTTAGAAATTTCGAAAGTTGGGAAGTGTCCCGTCAATTCATACACCCACTGGTGGTCTACTCCGTTAGAGGATCACTTCAAATTATCGAATCTGTTTTGACCTACAATTTCAAAAATTCTTATCGTAATGGTTGTAATCGAACCGTAATGTGATTTGAAGCCGAGCTTGAATTGGAAACTGTTAGACATGTGTAGGCAGAGAGTATGGCTACTGGTGATAGTACTAAAACACATAGAGCTTTAACTGGTTACCGCCTGTTATTCACCTAGACGATCATACCACTTATGTAACTTTGCAATACAAGTAACAAGCGAACACTACTAGCGGGCTCTTAGCGAGCTAACTTTGCATTTGTATTTTTCCTCCTTTCCTTTAAAGTCGCCCGTCTTCTCAGTTTAGAATAATCTAAATCATCAACTCTTTACAATACACAAACATTCAAAGACTTCAAACAAACAATTCATTCTATCTTAACACAACAGCAATGGCTTCCCAAGTCGAATTCTTCGTCGCCTTGTGCTTCATTCTCATCAACGTTTTGGTTAATGTCCAAGGCTATGAATTTACTATTGGTCCTCATGCCGATGTTGATATTACAAAGGTAAGCTAAAATCCAGCTCATTCATCATTTGACGTAGCTAACAAAACTAGTTTGAGGCCACACTCACTATCCCTCCATTCTCTAAAGACGGCATACATAAATTCGGAGCAGGTTGCACCAATCAAGCTCACAGTTATGCTCATGAGAATCGTCTCAGCGATCATAACCCGGGTAAATGGGAAGTGGATATGATGCAGTATGTATTTCTGACGTTGCACATGACATTATGAAACTAACGGGTAGCTTCATAGTGGTAATGGTGGTATTGCCACAGACAACAACATTTTGCCAGGCGATAAGATTTACAGTACTTTGGAGTATAATACTGCAACTCTTGTTACTACCAACAATGTCACTATCGTGCCTGGTCCCCAAAGTATCAACGCCGGTCAGAAGACAAGAACAAAGATTGACGTAGTAAATATTCGTAAGTGACCTTGCAAGTATGCTAGCAGTACTAATCTGAAAACAGCACAAGAGGTTCCCACTGCTGGAAAGTTGAACGTTGTAAGTTTGATTAGATCCCGTTCCTCAAATAACCAACTGCTAATTTGATACTACAGATCAGACTTTATTTCCGTCCAAGTGGTGGCGCTGTTTGGGATTTTGGACCAATTGTCTGGGAGAATGTTATCATCACTTCTCGAACAACTGATGCTTCGTGGTGCAGTAACAGGTAAGCTCTTTGATCTGTATATTCACTATTCGGGACTAACATATCGATGATCTAGTTGGAAAATCAGTGATGATCTTAGTGTCACTGGTGGTAATAAGTATTGGGGAGAAGGGGACCAAACAATGTGCCAGACTGATCGTATGACATGGGAGCCTTCTAAGAAAGTTAATTGATTCATGGGCAGGGGTACGGTACACAATATGGCAAAGGTGATCTGGACTTACGGGATAGACAATATTCGTTTCGTGGGATATTCTGATCAAAGCTCCTTAAATTGTGTATCAGCGCATTGGCTTTGATATCTTGAGGGATGTCTGAGTCGGATGAAGAAATAATACAATGACATGCTCATTAATATCTGAAGTCTTCATGTTATAATGAAATTGGTGATCTGATTTCCCAAACATTTGTTGATTCTCCTGTCCACATCTAAGTACATACATATACTCTCCGCTCCAACTGAACATCTATATTTCAACGAAACATCCCTACCCTGATCATTTCAGCTCCCAGTTAAACCTTGCTGATATCGCAACTAATCAAAATTGCAATCGATCCATCGATTTCATGCATTGCATTAGTAGATATCTGACGTGTGCATACCGACTATTTTCATCCAACTTCTCAGATGTCCTTCAGACCAATCAATTGGGAGGACTCGTTCAAACTCTTGTAGTCCCAACATTATTTTGCCAGCTAGTCTTCACCATTCAATTCCTTCTTAAGTACCAATTGAAGTATTGTATTTTCGTAAGGAGCACGTGCAAAATTACGCTAGTTTGCTAGCCTCTCTAGCGTACACTCTGACCAATTCCTCCACCGTGTTGCCATAGATTTTTTTACCTCATCAACAACATATATCTTCCACTTCTCACATTTTTGACTTTTTTATTCATTTTCTTATTTAATGCGAAAAGTCTGATGTGTACATGACTTCTAAAAATTCAGCTTGCGCTTGCCATGGTCAAAATAATTTGCATGCATCCATATTTAGTCTACTCAAGCCAGAACTCCTGCCTTTCCCAATATATATTCTGAGAAAGCCGCGGTCCTAGGTCACAATTTTTAACGGAGTCAATGACAACACCCCATACTTTCAAAGTGTTGAGGTCGCTAGAGAAGTTAAATGGGTGGTCTTCCAGAATATACTTGCCTCCAGCATTATATGCTTGTGATGCATCGTGTGGGTCCTGCAGTGTGCTTTGCTGTATGGCATCACTATATTCATGGACGATTGGTCGGCGGAGCGCATATAAACCTAGGGTCCATGATGACAGATTCTCAGAATTATCGGCTGCAGAGGAACTCTCAAGTATAGGGAGATTTTGATACTTTTTTAAAACATACACTGTTAGTTGTGGGCCATCTCTGCTGGAGAAAGACTATAATCCGGATGCAAGAGAGGGTCTGATCGCTCTTTATCGCCCAGTAAACTTAAGAGCGCATATAGTTTATCTCGATAGTCGGATGAAATATGCCTTCTAGACAGAAAAAGTAAGGTTGCCAGTTCGAGTTCCATCCTACCATCTTTTCTATACCGATCTCGAAGAGTCTGAACGGCGATTACGGCATCCCACGCGGCTTCGTCTGCTTTGAAATGTTCATTTGACAAGAGACGGGGTAGCCGGCACTCTGGGTCTAGCTTCTTGCGACGCAATTCTCGTACGTCGTGCCAATGATCAAATGATGAAGCGTAGTGGCCACACATTACCGTTAATTTGTCGCCACAACCGACTCTTGTATCGTCCATGCTCTACACCATAGACTTCGTCTGAATAAGGCATCTACTGGGTCCCAAGTCTCCCAGTAGAGAGTCAGGTTCCCGTCAAGTGAGGTCTCCATGTTCAGCACGCTCATGGCTTTAGCTTCGCTAGTCATTGTCTCGGAGCTATTTCTCGACTCACCAAGCCACATTATGACTTCCTGAGCCTGACTATAGAGTCGTGCCATTAACCTTATCTGGAAGCTGCGCTCTTCAAAGTTCTGCATATCGATACAAATTGCATCTATCCAAAGCATGCGAGGCTCAGTGCTTCCTCTCAAATGTACTAAAGCAGAGTGCAGATTTGACCTCAGATGTATAGAAAATACATTGCCGTATACTTTCAGCACTTCCTCATTATGTTTACCCCATGCATATGTTAAAGCAACATAATCTGGATTGTTATCAAGCGAATCAGTACATATGCCGCACTTAAGCGGCGAGTCAGGATCGTTGGATGGGTACAGAATTACAAGCCTAGTAGCATCTGGACAGTGTCCTAGAATCGTTTTGTAAGGTGTTTGCTGGGAATTAATGCTTCTCTCCAATACACCAGAGTCGTCGAAAGGGAACTCTAAATCTTGAAGGGCAACTAGAAGTTCCGCGTACATCTTTGGAGTGAATATATGCGCAAAGCTTCTTAAGCGCGCAGCCTCCATAGATGCAACCTATGAGTGTCGTCTGTAAAGAATGGGGTTCGCAATGCTATTGTGCAAACGCAAAGAATCCGCCGTAGTGCGCGCTTTTAAATCATAAGAATCTGTGATAACTGTCATGTGCATGGACCAAGAATACCAGCAATACTCTCGTAAATGAAAAGCAGTAGTGCGCCCATCTTTATCTTTGAAGCAATGGAGGAGGTAAAAAAGGCAGGCTTGTGCTATTATTTGGTGCTCCTTATATATATCTATAAATCGAAACAATCCAGGGGGACGATTGAAGTCGTGAATTGGGCACAAATATTCTTGGACTGAGAAATGAGCAATGCTAAGTATATGGACTCCCTTGGGGCACGATCTCCACATCATCTGCTAGTGGCGGTTCTAATTTCACCAGGCCAGGAAGGCTTTCCACAATATCGAGAGCATGACGACGACTTCCGACACAAGGTAGTTCATTTAAGAATAGTCCAATAGTGCAAACTTCCACGATCTCCTCCACAAATAATGGTCGAGCTGCAAATATGAGCCATTTCAACACCGTCTCGAGTTCTGATAGTAAGCTCTTTGGTATACGACTTATGATCAAATCATAAAAGGTATCCAGGTCTCTAGGTAATGAGAGGAAGATGTTTTCAAGGTCTGCCTTTTGAATCACTCTCAAGTTCCGAGTAAGATACTCGAGTTCCTTCATCTGAAGTGCCGCAAGTCGAAACCTGTACCTATTAATACGTTTATAGGAAAACAATGTCGACAAACGAAAACTTACATTCCCTCAGAGCCTTGACTAAGTCTTCGAGAAATCAGAGTCTTGATCTCGGTAGATTGAGAGTTAAGTCTCCTATGACCGGAGATTCGTGCCTGAACAAATTATTCAATGTCAAGGGTTACGTGTGCAGCATCTTGTATGAGCCACCTCCATCCGTCTTTAGGGAAGGATGCTTTCAAATCACCCTCCTCGCGGCTTACGATGACAATTCTGAAGTTCGGATCCTGGATGGAGGACAGCTTCTCAATCACGTGAATCTTGGAGGTTAGAAAATAAATAATAATAATGATATTATAATAATAGTGGAAAACTTAGTCAGTTTTAGCTATAAGGGATAAATCGAATATATATGT
>PQXN01000310.1:0-42653 GCA_004786275.1 Botryotinia convoluta
AAGAGCTAGTCTCTTTCGCATTCGCTTATTTCCCTTTGATACAGTAGCCATTGTATTGAAGTCATTCCTTTGAAGTGAATACCCTTGTTCACACAGAAAGAGCTAGTCTTTTTCGCATTCGCTTAGATGTAATACAGTAGCCATTGAATTGAAGTCATTCACTTACGTTCACACAGATATTCTTTAAAGAAAACCTAGAAAAAGTAAGCAAATTAGATCCAATTCAACTCTTTTATACTATTTGACTTCAATTCTACTATATATATATTCGATTAATCCCTAAGCTAAATCTGACTAAGTCTACCACTAATATTATAATAATATTATTAATTATTATAATATAAGAACCAACATCCAAGAGCAATGGTGTAAACATTTCTCTTTTCATAGGAAAGATTGTGAAAGCATTCAATTGTTTACTTTCGGGTTTCAATCTGGTAATGCTTTCATCTAGTGAATCTTGACACCTGTCCCCCACACCCTTTGTGATTTTTCTCTCATTTAAGCTTCTGAAACTTCTCCCACCGTTCACAAACTTTTAATCGTTTGGAATTGACAGAGGACCAGGAAGTTCGCATCTCCCGATTTTTCTATTCATTCCATCTCAAACCGACTCAATATGCCATGGTGTCACCCTTGCGACCGCTGGTTCGGCAGTGACCGTAGCTACAACCAACACGTTGAGAACAGCAATGTTCATCGTGAAGATCAATACGAATCCAGTGATGAAGAGCCTGAATTTGAATGTCTTGGTTGCGACAATTGGTATTGGACCAACATGGCTCGTGAAGAGCATCACGTCCATGAACATGGCGATCGTTATTGCCAGCCATGCAACCGCATGTTTCGTAATGAAAACAACTTGATGCAGGTAAGCTATCAATTAGAACCCTGGTAAAATTTGTCCTGGAAAAAATAATCTAATTCTATCAGCACTTGCATTCCAGAATCCACCAAGGAGCGTCCATGGAATGCCCATTCTGCCCCACCCGATATCCAACCGCCTCAGCACTCATCATCCACCTCGAATCCGGTCGCTGTCCTTCTGGTTCGGATCGTCAGAAAATTAATGCCGAGATTCGCCGTCTAGATCGCAATCACGTCATCACTACCCGTCTAATCGAGTATCCTTCATCCTCCTCCACCAGCATTGCTACCAACCGCTCTTGGAACGGTTCTCAATTTGAATGTGCTATATGTTATCGGGGATTCAATACCCTACAAGGATTGAATAGCCATCTTAAAAGCCCCGTTCATCAGCAGAAGATGTATAAATGCCCAGGCGCAGGATGCGGAAGGGAGTTTATTGTGTTGAGTGGGTTGGTACAGCATGTCGAGAGTGAGAGTTGTGGTGTCATGAGGTTTTCCAGGGTACAGAGTACGGCGAGGGGTGGAATTGGCAGGATGGTGGGAAAGATGATTGGAAATTAATGGCTGCTAAATAAGAGTTATTAGCGGATATCAAGTTGGGGGCATGGGATTTACATAACTTCTTGCTGAAGATGATTTAAGATAAGAACTCTTACCAGCTATGTAAATGCGATAGAAGTTCTCATACTTTGGGGGTTGGGAAATGTGGGAATGATATGATTGAATGTTTTGGTATCTTGAGTTTATATGACTTACTAGTGAAACCCATGAAACGAACGGCCCCGTGGAAAAATACCCGGAGATATTAGCAATGAAACTGACATACTGCCATCAACAATCTCTCACCATACATTTGCCATTGCTCGTGCAAACAATCCTGAAGTATAGTAACCACGTAAACACACAATGCCTTCTCTTCACTACGTAGAAGCCCCTGGACGTCAATTCACAAAGCCAGGAGAACTATTTCGAATAAAGTACTTGCAATAAATCAAAAATATTTTCAATAACGGGCGGGGGAGACAAAATCACAAGAGCTAGGGGTGCTAGTCGAGAGTTAAAAGAAGACGAGATCTTGTGATCTTGAATAGCATCTTCGAGGCACGGTTCCCCACACGAGAGACGTATGATAAGTAGAGCCTCGACTCCATCATATATTCTTGATCCACACTCTCATGAGTGAAATTCAGAATCTAATCGTTTCCATTATGTCTTGCAAATCCCCATTGGTCTAATCGAGTACTGGACTGGAAAATAGCCCAACGTGGCGATTAGAATCTAGTCGATAAAAACTGGATTGGAATCTCGCTAATGCAGTATGGTATATCTATCCTCTTTTTGGAAAAAATATACTTTTCTTGAGAATTGACGAGTTGGGTTCTTGCGGATTGAAGAAGAATTGGGAAAAATGAAGCTGTTAGGTTTCAGTTTGGAATTTTGGGAATCTAGAGGGTTTGGAGAAGTTGTGTATACAATGTAATATCTGGGTTTCCGAGAAATTGGCTGATTTCCTGGATTCATGGAAGCTTGAATTTGTCAGCTTCATTTCAACTTTGTTTGTGTCGTCATACAATGACCTGAAGGCATCTGATTGAATTAGTGTGAGTTTTGGTTATTGTCAATCCAACTCACTGGGCACGATGTGTTGTTATGAATATTTTTGTAGGATGTGTTCATTTTTTTTAAAAATCTCTACCGGTGTTTACCGCATGGAGGATACTGGATTAGCCTCCCTCGTCGAAGATTCAATAGGACCTGACTAGACCTTTTCGGTCACCACACGATCCAAATGTGTGGGTTCAAAGTATAGCTAGTCTCGCTTTCACATGGAAGCCATCCGTCGAGAGATTGAGCGATGCAATGAAGCAGCCTCATAACTGCTGTTCATGACTTTAATATGCTAGCATGAGAAGTAATTAGAAGTGCGAGAGACATCTCAAAAACCTCAAATACTTATCAGTAAACCGCAATTGTTCTCGAGAACATTAATTTACACGGTCACATGATGGCCATATGATAGGGCAGACAGGATGATGGTAAGAGCACCAAGTCAGTGTTCGTGTTAGATTTCCCTGTTATCAGACTCTTTAAGACTTAGAATTTGATAGTACCCAAGGAATAGAAGAATGATGTGCAACGATTGTTCGAGTTGTAGACAGGTCTCTCTCAATCATCATACTATTTCAATACACACGCCACTAATTATCTTGCATGTCAAAGGATCATGGGATTCAGGAGTGAGTACAAATTCAGGTCTGCGCTTTTTATTCCAATTTTAACTATGAGTTGATTCTTTTCTTAATATCTCATGCTTGTCTAATATAAAGCCCTGGTCAAGTGACTTCTGAAATGAAAAAATTCCACGATCCCACGCAATGCATAATATACACAAGGATTACAATATAGAGTAGTAATAAACAGAAGTAGCAAGCATTGTACAGCATGACTACCACTAGTTACCAGCCACTCAAACAAATAGAACTATATACAACATGTGGCAGTGTACATGTAAGACCCATCCAACATAACCTCCAAAATCACCATAACCCTGGAAAGTGCGGGGTGGTTCTCAACCACTCAAATTGGCTGTTTAGGCATCCAGGCCCGAAAAGCCTAGCTGCCGCATAGAGGTTTCGAGGGACTCCAAAAAGAATTCGATCTCCCCATCGTGCAGTCTCTTGGACTGATACCACAGCCCCAATTTCATATATATCGTGGCTTTACCCAGTCTCTATCTTCCCGAAAATAGTATGTATGATAACTTCTGAGACTACTGAAGATTCGGCCCTTTTTTGCCCCTTGCCACTCGTAGTGCGTTGGGGATAATCGTCATTGTGCTGATTGTCGTAATTTTTTGTGGTATCGTTTTTAACAATAATGTATGATTTGGAAGGATCTACATTCAACCGCCAAGGTAGCTGCGTCTTCGCATTTCGGCTTCTCTGATTATCTCGGCAGAGAGACTTAGACTGGGTGCTAAATGGGCATATCTTTCGATTTCCATGACGACGTCATTGATTATACCGTCGATTGTATCGTGGATGACGAGTGAGTTGATGATCGCGGAAAGGGAGGGGGACATAGTGGCACCCATTACGAGAAGCGTTTGCGAGACAATACTGAGCGCACCTTGCCAGAGATATGGCATGTGACCTGCATGGCTGAAAATGAGGTTAGCTAGACTATCGCGGTGAGACATTGAAGAGACAAAGCTTACTGTGCGCTGATATGCTCTAGTTGTCTAATGGAAGCTTCAAGGCATTTCCGACAATTTTCTCGAACTGATGGATCCATGGCTGCTTGTTCATTATCTAACACTGCAAGAATATAGGGCCTGAAAATGATTGTCCGGCAAGCAAAGTACCGCAGTCTTAATACGGTTTGAACCGGATCCGCAAGAGGGGTTCGGGTATACGAAAACTGTAATGGTAGAGGTAGACTTTCATACCACTGTGATAATTGAAAATCAAGCTCGGCCACAACAGGCTCTAAGCTCGATGTCGACGCCATCGAATCCTTCGAGTAAATGAGTTGACTGACGCGGTTCAATAACCGACGTAGAGCAATCTCGGCCAAAAAGTACCAAAGCTCATCGCGACCCACTCCATCCTCATCTTCTTGCTCGAAACCTCCTGGAAGTCCTACTACTTCTTCATATTGGACTATCCCGGAATGTGGTAAATCCAACTCGGCTAACAGATCACTCTCAAATAACAAGGAATTCCAATACACCCGCTCGCATAATTCTCTTTGGCTTGCTGGTACCCTTCCAGGAGCACTTAAGAGAAGTTGAAGCTTTGTACTCGTACTACTCAATAAGGTCCATGCTTCCAATGGCCTTACAAGATAAAATAAATATGCAGAAGCAAGAACCGTGCACTGAGCTGATAATACCGTGTTTCTCGTCATCAAACTTGGAAGAAGTGCCCAAGCAGCTGCAAAATATGGAAGCCCGGGAGGATCTTCGGAACTAACTGCTCTGGATATGCTCCCACTGCAACTGGCTTGACCCAATGCCAACACTAAAAGCACAATACAGCTTTCCGGACCCTCGCGAAAACCGTTGGATAAAGCGACGCGGTAGTGATTTGTCCAATTGAAAGGATTGACGCATGCATACCAGACATTTACTTTGGCGAAGAATGCTTCGATATATGCAGAGGTATTTGATAGATCTAAGCATGGCGCTTTGGACAAAGCAAGTGGCTCTCTGGCCATTTCGAGCTGAAGAAGAATTTGAGGATCGTAGGGTCGTGATACTAAATCGCGAATTAAAGGCCATTGGAGTAAGTGTAGTGCAGCGTTTGTGTGAATTTTTGGCATCGTGGAGATATTGGTGGGGATAGCCCACGTGCCAAGACCTGTGGCAGGTAGCATAGAGACAAAGCCACCACTGGTTGCCATTAATAGATCCTCACCACTGGTTGTGGTTCCTCCATTGATAGACGGCGATCCGGTTGAAAGAGCAAGATTGGATGTTTGGCCGATTAAAGTTGATTGAAGTAATCCTTCAATCCGAGTAAGATGCTCTAATATCAGTTTATCTCCGGCATCGAGTTTGATTCCTGGTTCACGATAAATACATTCGGCACCTAATTCTGTGCAAAGTTTGCATTTGGGCTTGGTGCCATCACATCGTGATTTTCGAGATCGACATATCTCGCACTGTATTTTTATTAGAGTTGTTGTTGTGGTCCAAAATAGAATACTCACAGCTATAGTAGCTCTTCGTCTAGGGTAGTCGATGCCAGCATCAGTACTCCTTCTTTTTAACGGATTGATTCCATCATCACTGTTCCCATTCTGATTTCCATTTCCATTTCCATTTCCATTTCTATTTTGATTATGATTATGATTATGATTTTGTCTGCTTTGTAGTCCATTTGTGATAGATTCTCTATCTGCGGAAGATTGTGATAAATTTCTAGCTTTTTGTGCAGATCCCAAAATACCTTCTCGGGAAAAAGTCGCGATACGACGGCCATTCGGTGATTTTAGAGAGGTTGGAGATGTCAAATCGCTATTAGTTACGATAGAAAGTTGAGGTGAGGCAATATCGATATCGAATTTGTCCCGAGACATTGAGAAATGTCTAAGGCTTCCGGAGGTAGAGTTGGGAGAATTTCCTTGAGATGAGATTGACATTGCGTTGATGTAAGGCATGTAGGTGTGGTTTCATGAAATTTGTCTTGGCATAGATGATGTTAGGATAAGACGAAGGGTTTTTGAATGTAACGGTTTTCATAGAAAATCAGAGTTCGAAAAATGTTTTATGTGCAACCCCAGCTCGGCTCTTAGAGTGCGAATATTAAGGCTTTTGTTGATTTGGCTTATACTATCTCCTTACGAAAGCGTTATTGACTACGTGCCGCGTGAACACGCTTATGGGTATACAACAAGAGGCGTGAGCGGCGTCCTGCAATGGCCGGCAGAGGACGATTCGCGGCATGGATTGGCATATCAGACTATATGCTTAGGGGTGTCTGCAAATATCACAGCTTTCCATCAACCTGACCCCTGTGAATGTTTATGCAGGTTCAGAATCAGAATATAAAAATCTGGGGTTCGGTAAAAAGCAACCGGCCGAATGGAGAAGGAATTGATCCCAGAATTGTCGACGAATATATTAAGGCTGGCTACTGCATAGTAAAGGAGAGAATGGACCTGGCGGGGTGTTGAAGAGGTAAGATTCCTTGTAAGATGGATCACATTGCAGAGTGCTTCTACTTTGCATATAAAAATATGGGGAAATGACCAAAGTTGTACAAGATCTGGTCAAGGCAGAAAGGGTATGAAAGGAGCGTAGGATGGGATGCCCAAAGTGTGTTCCAATAATCGATGGTGGCTTTAATTCCATATGTTGGTTGTATTGTGCATAATGGATGGTTTGATGTCACCACATAAGGGTGTTGTAGTCAAGAAAAACAATCGTATATGTGGGTAACGTGTTACGGAGACCGAGACTCCGTAAGCAAAGGCAGGGGAAAAACGAAGGTCTTGATTGGATTTGCAAGACGACGTGCATAAGCGAGAATAACAAGGGGATCTCTTAATTGTACCCGACTCAAACAGTCAAGGGTCACTCGGGTCCTTATGTAAGCAAAGTTTAATCTCAATCCATTGAGTGCTTGAGATAAAGTGAAAATAAATTCTATTGATGCAGCGCCAATCTATCTTTTCACACACACAAAAGTTATGGAAATGAAGTATATCGCCAATCTTGCAAACATGCAGTTAACTCCCTTCTTTATATTCAGCCTATTTTCACAATCATTCCCGAAGTCTGGGGAAATCATGACGCGAAGCGGGGTTAAACCGCCGCACAACCTTTTACAGAAAGTCCACTGTGGGAATATCTTCATCACCGCGATAACTATATTCGATATGTGATATCCCCTGACGAATGAACTATATCGAGCTATCTCTTGAGACGAGATATGACATACGTGCATACGAAATTTAGCAAATCCCTACTTGGCGATACTGAAATTGAAGAATCGGTCGGCAAGAGATATAAAGGTAGCTCGATCTTTAGGGGGCCACAATCCGATGCACAAAGTCTCCACCAAGCTACTTGCCGGAAAGATATTGCTACTAGGATTCAAGTCTTCAGTTACCTCGGGTACAACGCTTGACTCGTCAATTGGTTCAAGTGAGTACTATCAAACAAACCAAAAATTTTCTTAGCTATCTTGTGGATGTCATCTTAGCATCCTAAATTAATTTCATCCGGTAAGCATCTTATCACAATATGCAAAGTTTCAATGAAGCGCACAATTTGCCCAAGCACCCAACTGGATTGCAATAATGAACATATTAAAGCTTTGAATCTTGCACAAGTATCTTCGTATCACCACAATCTCACATGGAGACCCACCCATCATTGAACAAAGTATACCCGCTTGCATAGTGCCGAGATATGCGATACACCCCTCGAAGTCCCCATTATACTTAGTGGCGCTTACCACAAGATAATCCATGGGTCTGTCAAAGAACATGTGGTCGGTTGTCCCGATGTATTATTGGACTTCGGATATCAATATATACATGGGACGCTCTCGGAATTGTTCGGTACCAAGATACATACGACTCTATCCGTGCAGGAATATATTGGCATTGATAGACACGATCGACCTCCGAGACGAAACCAGAAGGCAATCTATGCGAACATCAATCTGACAGCTTGGGGGTCATACCATCAAGTGTGGTAAAATTTGTAGTCGTCAACTCCGCCACCTTAAATTTTGGGAACCCTATCACCAGAGCAGAGATCTTTCTCGGAGCATACGGGATCTTCGCAATATTAACCTGCCATTTGACCGAGTCCTTGTACGTATGGCCGATCCAATGCGAAAATACAGTCAGCATGGCGCCATTGTAAGCTGTCCCTGGAATTCGATCTAATCGCAAACTTTGAGATCTATTCAAGTACGATGCGAAGACCCTTATGAGTAATAACGGGCCTGATATTTATTGCTTGAGTGGTCAGGCACCGACTCGAGAAGCTTAAGATTTCGGACGAGAGTGGTATGAATTGGTAGGCCTCTAGTCTTGATCAAGTATTGGTTTATGATTTGAATTCGAATTCCCAAATACTCATGTGCATGAAAGGGTAGTATGTGGGATGGGAGTGATATTACTTCCAAGGACGACGGTAGTATTTGCCACTTGGGGGGGATTTGTCTAGGTCGAGTGAGACGATTTGCTATCAGATGAATCACATTGGTTGGCTCAACATGAGGTACGTTTCTAGTGGAGTGAAATACGCAGTTGCTGAATCATTCAGTTCTCACTTAGAAAGCCCTTTCCTATTGCAGTAATTCACATCATTTTCGGTAGTATTCATGTCGTAAACCTTCCATATCATACAATAACATTTAATATATCGGATCAACTGGTTCAACATGTTCTCGAAAAGCACAGCGACGCTAGAGTCTTTCAATAATATGGTTTGCTACCAGCACTGACCTATTTTTTAGTACGTCAGTATGCTCTAGGTGCATACCGGCCTCCCCTGACTGTGAGTTAATTTAATTTTGAATGCCAGGGCACTAGCCTTGCATGTTCTGCACTGAAGTCAGTCCATTAGGTCCTTCAAATATCGGACAATCTTTTAGCTAACCAAACTTAACATCCAGTGGAACGCCGAACTAGGAAAAGCAGCCGTGCATTATGCGAACGTCCTAACAGAATGAGGGGGTGGCGTATCACCAAACCCACATAATTCTAGCAATAATGGCCAGGAGAATGTTTTGTGGGATGCCCGGGCCATTAGTGAGCCTGAACTATACCTATCACAAGGCACTATCTTCCCGAGCCAGCAAGAACAGTCGGTGTCGGGGCCATCCTGTAGATCTCGAAGATCTGGGAGAATGAGGACATTACACACAAGCTGGCACTATCATTCCCTACCCTCTGCTCCTATCCTACAGCAATCTAAAAAAAATTGATACTCGCGAAAGTAGTAGATTTTCAGGCCAAGCATAACGCGCGTCGGTATGGCTTCTACGAAGACGAAAAGAGGCGCAACGCATATTGTGGCTTGACATCCGAAACGCGCGGGAATATCATTGGCGGATCGGCATGTTGGATATAAGTACGATCTCTTTGTACCACGTTTGTTACTAGCAGATCCCCAGGTTTCGGCAGTGATAGTAGTAATAATATAGGGCACATAAGACTGGGATATTTCCTACAATTAATAGCAGGAGAGCCGGGAACGAATCATACACATCTCCACTGATCCCATCTAGGCCATACGAGACGCGCCGAGAAGAGCTTGCACCTGCTTAGCTTTGTTCTTTCATGTAAACATGCGAGAAGAACGCTGAGAGCCAATATGAGATTAGGATGTCACGGGAATGTTTCAAATTTTTGCAATCGTCAACCAACGACTAATAAAGAAGATACCGCAGATAATACAAGTATAATGAATAGGAACCTTTACTATCAGCCCATGACAGGAAATTTTTTATAGGGCCAAAATAAATGTACAACCTTTAGACAATATGAAGTCCTACGCCCTGTCGATCCACAAGAAATTGAGAATACAAGCAAGCTCGATGATATCATGTACTTCGGAGAGATCAAAGGGCACATCTGTGCGAGACAACAAACTCCCCAATTGGTACTCGGAAGAATGAGATATATCGATGGAAACTAGCAAGCATGGCTTTCATCATAACATAGCATCGCGCCATTCATCTAGCATAACAAATAGTAACATGATACATCGTATGTTATCAGAGGAATCACGAGGCATATAGCACCAAGTAACGCGTTGTCACGTCTATGATCTCTATCACATAAAACCCATATCCAAACTTTGGTAACAGTCCTTATTGGTTAAAAGAATCCTATGATATGACAAAGCCGATCATAACCTGCCACTTTTAGCGCCCAATGACTCGCAAAATTGAGAATTTCCTGCAAGAATGGGGGCGTGAATTGTCAGACATGTAATGGATGTTCGAGGGAGTACTAAGATCGTACATTGCATTCTGTCGCATTTTAGGTGGAGAGGACAATTTAACAAAAGAAATCTGACAGGTTGAAATGCTTGTATAAATAAACCTTGAAGAAACCAAGCAGGCAACGAGCAGGTCAAGCATGAAAGCGAACTTCGGAGCTTAAGGTTAAAGTAAGGTTATTTATGGGGAATTTGTCAGGCTATTGATTGGCTGTCAAAAGAAGAGGTGGAATCGTAACAGTAATCCAATGACCCCCCAGAATAGTCTGTCTTGATGAAGAAATGAATGACAAGAAGGAAGGACGAAAAAATAAATTGAACAACGTACAGTCCCAGTAAACGCTAGTAACGTGGTGTATATGTACCCCGCATTTCCCCAGGAACACATTTTCTCTGTATTTTGTACAACCAGCGAACATCCGCAAGTGACACAAATACGATATAAAAACGAGGCACTTCTGGGGTACATATTTTGTGATACCATTCTGTTACTTTGCTGGAATTCTCGCCTGCAAGCCCTCGATCTGAACGTGGTAATGTGTAAGTAACAAGGTTGCGTTCATCTGCACCCTAGTGTCATCCCGGTTTCTTCATCGCCATGGCGGTGATTGCCGGCCGGGGTTGTACCTAAGTTTTTTTTTTGCGATGCGTGGTGTGAGTATACGACGGAAATGCTCCAGGGGATGACGGGGGTGTGCGGAGAGTGGAGTGGAGGGATGTTAAGGTTAAGGCTACACATAAATAGCCTGAGAACTTTATCCGGACGACTTGCCTTCTTTCTTACTTACTATCTAATTTTTCCTTGCTAGTTTTTGCTTGGGGGGGGTTTCTTCGATGTACCTTCGTGGCCTGACCATACACGTGATGGTTAGCGCTAGTAATGTACGTACCTACTTGATGCAGGGTTCGCCGTGATGAGGTACTCGGGCCTCGGGCTTGGCACTGCAAGATTGGGGGTATCCGAGGTGGGGGATGCAGGTATGTACCTTGGTAGCTTCTATCGAGGCTCTTGTTGTCAATTAGGTGCATCAGAGAATGTAACGCAAGTTCGTTCAGTCACAAGACGTCGAATTTTGAGGAGAGGGAAGAGGGCGGAGCCGCGGGGGTTAGTTTGTGGCGGTAATTCCGTCGGTAATTGAGGAGTGGTTGATCCTTCGTCTGATGTTCAGTACTGTATGGCTCAGAGCATTTTCCTTCGGCACCTAGGTCTCAGGTAGTTTCTGGGCGATACCCCACTTAAAAGTTCAACAATGAAGCGCCGGTGTAGAGTATTACCAGGACTTTTGCATTTTGTGTGTAGGGAATCGAGGCGAGATTGACAGGAGAGCAATTTCATTATGCCTATCAGTAGCAAAGGAACAAATATATCGGGGTGGCGATCGGTACCGGTAGACTGGGAAAAAGCCGTTGGCGGTTGAGAACGGAAGGTGGCAAGCAACCGTTGGCTGAAACTTCGGCAACATGGGGTTAGTTAGGTCAACCATAGATTTGATGTTTCGGAAGATGAGCATACTAAAAAGGCCATGTTCTCGAGCTTCTCATTTCAGTAACAGATTATTGCATAGATATCAGATGTGGCCTCTGTACGCGAGTTGTTGACAGAGGCCAGCACATGAGCAAGCGCATTCTCAATATGGGCGGAAAATACTGAATAAGATAACGTGTATCAGAAAGAAAACACGCGGACGCAAGTGCACCGAGATTAAGGATTCATACTGGCAGGATGATCTTTGTGTAAAGGCAGGTGGCAATGAGATATGCTGTCGAATGAGGGTTTTCCTTTTAGAATCTCATATTCTCATCTGTGTAATTATAACGCAGCGAGATGATCCATGCTTTGAAACCAGAAGGCTTACGTTGTTAAGGATCCGGAGTACCAATCAAAGCTTGTAGGATACACGATCATCCGTTGAATATGTGATGTGCTTGAATCAGTCGCGTTCCCAATTCTACCCGTGGGTGGTAGTATCATATCTCGAGCTCAAACATCATCTTGATGTCTAAACCAAGCCAGGAAAACAATGAAAGTACCAGTTATGAGTTGATGGTTGGGGCCAAATAAGGTAAGCCCAATTACATCTTTTAGACACCGCTGCGAAAGAATACGGCAAGAACATCAATTTCAGCAAGGGTGAACGAGTAAACCATCTTTCCTCGCCTCATTCTCACTTGAGAGCAACACAATCTCTCAGAATCCGAAAACCTATTCGCGAATTTGCCAACATTAACAATAAAATCATTTCAATATCAGATCTGCTCAGTGCTAGGAGCTTAGAGTTGTCCCTCATCTCACGCTCACAACCACTGGTTGGACTTCACAAGAACTAGAAACATCCTTCAATCTGCCTACTCTCTACCTCTTTTCACCCAAAAGTACACTTTGCATATTGACGAAGAACGGGAAAGCACTCCAGGTTGATACAATATTTGGTAACTTGAGTCGCTGAGCTCCTTTGCAGCAACTTGTTGTGGTATCCCTGGTGGAGAAGTCTGGAATATAAAGCAAACCAGTTCTTTCCCTCTATATTATGATAATTGCGAGGCTCTTGAAATAAATTCTTTTTCTTAAACCTCAAATATCCACCGTATACCAAAAGGCGCATCTTTAAGTCCCAAAATGCCATATGTTACAACGAACTTTACCCCGCTGGGAAGAATGGATGAGAGATTTCGCAGTTGAGCGTCTACAGCATATATGGCACTGATAAGTTGTAGGATATTGAAGCTGTCATATTGATTTCTTTCAGTGCCTGTCGTGGTTGATTACTGGAATATTTTGAATATCAATATTGTGCTTTTGCTTATCACATGACCATGAGCGAGTCACATGATAAGCTCAATCTACAATTAATTCATCATTGAGATATCAACATGCTCTTTGAATGAATATATGGTTCTTATCTAAGATTCTAGAGCCAACAATAAGCCTTTCTGAAGAGTTTCAAGTATATTTTCTTTTGGGTGAAGTTCTTCCATCGCTTCTTTTTCTTACTTCCCAAGCACAATTTACTCATTCATCATCTGCAACTTGGCAAACTACAACTTAAACCATACCAAATCCATTTTCCTTACCATGAGACTCTTTATCAGTTTTCCTATCATATAGATTCTCGAGAAGGAACGAGCGATTATTGTTTGGGAGCACCTTCCATTTCGATCCAGCCGTAGGCTTCACATTCTCTCAGAATCCGAAATGCAAAACATATGTCTCAAATTCACCTTTCCACGCTTTTTTATCGTAGAAACCAAGAGAAAATATCTCCTCCCAGGTCCCACATATATCCATTGAAGGGGCTGTGATTATTATTCATAATTCAATTTCCACCCCTCTTACGAAGTTGGACATTTCTGACACAACATTCATACCGTCGATCCAGAACTCAACCATAAATTCGCGGTCCGAAGAATCCATCTCAATCACGCAAACAGTAAGAAAAACCACGAATATAGATATCAATCGAAGACATGTCGCAAAGTAAGATCGATTTCAGTCTGGGAGACGTTTGCTAATGCGCTGCAGCCAGCATCAAGAACCTAGCTTCTCGAAACGGAAAGCAAGAACAGTGCAATGTCGGGTTTCCAACCCAACAACGGAGCGAGAAGACCACACGAAACAAAGTTATGTGGCAAAAAAACATACTTCCTGGGGGTCGAGTCGATTGGGTTATAGTTGGTTTTAGTGCATCTGAGAAGAAGGTTGACGCGCAGGTTGACGCCAGAGAGATTTTCGCAGGGACAAACAAGAAGGATTCTGAAGATCTTATTGTTGCCGCGGTACCAATCGAGCTACCAAGCACAATCGAAAACGGTGTACTGGATCTGCTCACTGAAAATGGAGGTTCAAGAGAGATGAGCAAAGATAAGGTGGAGAAAACGGGAGCAATTGCCATGAAGGTTGCCATCAAAGAAGTCATTATCCTCGAGAATAAGAATAAATCAGGGAACAGTTGCGAAGCAATAAAGTCTGGAGAGAGAATGACTGTTTCAGCAAATGAACGAAAATCGATACCATTGGAAGGCAGAAGCGACGGCAAGGCTCCACCCACGACAGTAGGACTCTTCAAGCCTCAAAGTTGCACAAGTTCGGTGGCGCCTCGTAACTTGCCTAGTGTGTCCGGAAGAGAAGATAGAGACCTCGAAAGAGAGAGTAGAGATTTACGTTTGAGAATGCAGAGCAATCAGGAGCCAAGAGCCACACGGTCAACTTTAAGCCCAAAAAGACGACTCAGCAATCCTCAGTCACGAACTTCATCACTCACGTCAACATCAGCGAGGAGATCACATCCTGCCGAAATCATAAAATCATTTCGAAGCGGTGTATCTGCGAGTTCGAATAGTCTTAGGGCGGTGTACTCTCCTATCTTCAATACACAAAACTCGAAGGCACGCCTTACTACCTCAGTCTTGCCAAGAACCAACCAATCCATAACGAGAAGACCCAAAACGACAATTACTGTCGCTTCAAGAATGATAACACATGCTTTGGGTATACGAGCGGTTCCTAGAGTGCTAGAATCCGAGGTAGAATTTAAATGACTTTCTTTTTGCATAAGGTAATATTTGGAAGGCTCTGAAAAGGTTAGAAAAACTTATTGATATTGCATGGATCACAATCATGTTGGCGTTGGATGTTCTTTCTCTTTTCAGTCTGAAGTTTCACAGACAACTTCCTCAAACAGCAGGTACAGAGCTTTTCACAAACGATAGATTTGTGAAATACAGCAAGAATGATTATTACCATTTGACACAACCTTCCTGTTCTGAAATGCACTAGAAGTGATGATTGTTATCAACGTGTCCTGTTTCTGCTTCTCCTCCTCACATTCAACGACCATCAATAATATCATCTTTATACACGCGTATCTCTAATTGCCCATTGTATAATTTCATTTATTATTGGTATTTAATATTTGTCATTTATCTATATTTTAACCACAGTCCAAATTCTCACCAAGAAACATTCTCCATCTGTCAAGTCTTCAATTCCAGTATCAGTAACAGCAACTCCAACAACGAATATAAACATACGACAGATAGCAACTGTAGTGCTCATAGACCTGGCATTTTAATACCTCATCACGATGTCAGATACAGACCAGATAATGGCAGACTTTGGCAAGGCATGCTCAGCAATCTTTTATGGTATACAACCAGAAGAATCCGATAAGAAGCTTAAGACGCCGCCAGTTGATTGCTCTTCGGAACTTCAAATTCGGGAAGATTCTGGATGGTTTTATGATTTGTCTAGAGATGAGGGTGAAGAGACAAAGGCCTTCCAAGATACCGAGAAAAGGGAATCTAGAGAAATGTCTTCCAGAAGAAGAGATCTTAGCAGAAAAGTTGCGCAAGGAAAAGTCAATAGAAAAAATTACTTCAGAGGAATCCATTCCGGGTTGAGGGACCTCAGGGAAGGAATTCGCAGGGAAAATATTGACCAAGGTACTAAGGTCTATAAAGACGCATTCGATCTGTCTTGGGATGATAAAATTGAAGAAAATACAATAGTACTTCGGAATATGTATAATATGGAAGCTAATATTGCTGAATATGCTGCATGGTCGTTACCTGACTCCCTGTGGATACAATTGGTATGAGAATACACCTCGTTGAAATCTCCAAAAAGCTTCAATTGCTAACAGGAAAAAGGAAAATAACTATTTTGAGACTACAAAGCTATCCGAGATGTTATGGAAATATTGGGGAGAAAATGATAAAATGTTCAAAAACACTCCTTTGCATCGTCTGCACTCCCTTACACCAAGAGTTGTGATGTCATACACGATTGAAGGACTCAAAGAACTCTTATATTTCAGGGCTGATGACTATCCTATCGAGTGCGAAGTTTTGAAATACCTCAATTCCGAGACACTCTCTTTCTGCGCGACCACTCGCGCCCGATTGACGTTGAGGCAGTCGAAATATCAATGTGTCCGATGATCAATGAGAGATTGAAGAAGTCAGGATCTTCAATCTCTACCGAGGCAGCTAAGAGTCCTTGGAGCAACCTCCTAGGCTGTTCAACAGTGGCAGCCCTTCCTCCAACGCCGCAGATAGATATGAGAGTCTCTCAAATTTACGTCTTCGTAGCTGCGCTCAAATTTTTTATCTCCAACTACCTTGATTCGCAAAATGGCCTCACACCATATACTTTCTGTAGGCTCAGTCAATTTCTAGCCTCTTCAGATGCAAAGAGAGATACAGAATGGTGCGTTGGACTCTCAAACCGATGCCAATGCAAATTGGGGGTACATACATGGCTAGAGGAATTCATCTGTGATATCAGCGCCCAAAACCTCAGAGCAGACAGATTAAAACATCCCCAATACTACAGTAACTACCCCAAAAACATACAGGAGGGCAAAACAAAAACTCCCCTTTATGTGATTTCTCGTCTCTATCTAAAGTTCATCGCTAAAAGGTGGTTCGGCGAACAAACCAGACCAATGGGCATGATTTTACTCCAGGCATTTGCCATGAAGTGGATGCATTACACGACTCTACCTTTTGATGAAGATGACTGGGAGTTCCGGGCAGTCATGTGCAGCTTATCAGACATGCCAATTATGGATTTGACAGATTATTTGGAGAAAGTGCTTCGTAAGAGAGTCGATGGATAGATAAGGAGTGCATAGAGTCTGTAGATGAGGGACTCGATTGATTCCAGCTGGGCGTGTCGCGTTTTTGTGAGTCTACAATGATTTTTTTCTACGTTTCGTGTATGCCATTGATAGAGAACGGCAGTTTAGAGTACAGCGCGGATTGATTAAAAGTCAATGAGACAGCGCTGCCTTGCATTTTGTTCATTTTGCGCGGAGTTCAAGATAGAATCACACGGGCACATGAGCATATCAGCGGGTTCCTGTGTAATTAAAATTAGTTGAAGTAATAGCGAATAAGAATAAAATTTAGTGAAAGCAAACGATTTTCTTCTGGTAGAATAGATGTTTGTATGTGGGTATTATTGTGGACGCTGAATGAACAACAATGTGAAGGGATGGGAGAACTTCGGGACTGGCTATTTAGGGGATTCTCGGTTCGAGTGACCGCCTTGAGTTTAATTGTTTAAGCAAAAATGGGTATCTGGACAGTTCGAATTGTCTTGTGGGTAATTAAAAAGATTAATGCTTCTAATTTTTTTTCTTTTTTGACAGAAGTGGTGTTTGTCAGTGCATGAGGCTGAGAGCGGAATAACATCTGGGGAGTGTAAGGCTGTGACTGTGGAATAATGAGATAAGCTGAAGGTGGGAGGTGGTACATGTATGGACTGGGGAATACCGCAAGTACGGAATAATAATTTAATTATTTCAAGTATCACATATAGGATTGATGCAATAAATAACACATATCAAGAGAGTTATTGATGATTATACTTAGATACAAATGATAAAATCAAAGCGCGTTGATACCCCAGGTCTCCCAGCAGCCAAAGCTTTCCAAATCAATCTACAAGAAATGAAATGAATTGTATTGTATGTATGAACGTGGTTACACCCCATTACAGATAGACTCTGCCTTGAGCACTTTGAAGTTCACTTCAATCTGCAACAAGCAACACCTGATGATTCAGACAGAGAGATATGGAAGATCGTCAACTGTAAGAATCGATGGTACTTGAAACTGTGGCTTCCCCGCTATGTTTGAACAACTTTGCTTCCCATTCGCAATAACTTTGCTATGGGTGTTTTGATATCCAAATTTGATCTGCATTAAATACCATGTTGTGAGGCTCAGGAAGTAATAATGGGTATATTACTGTGAGGATCCATGGTACTTGATGAGTTGGAGAGGAAAGGAAAAGAAAGGAAGGAAGAAGATGAGAAGGGAAGTACTTGAACAAAAGAAATTGAATCTAAGGGACTAGTACGAAAACAGATCTATCCAATGATAAATCGAGAGGAGAAGAGGCTTAGCAAGGGTAGTGGTCTGATTTTTATCTGCTTTTTCCACGCTAGGGAAGATTGGGAATTCTGCCGCTTTTGAATTCTATTTGATCTGCTGCACTTCTAGTGATTTCAGGTTTCCCACAAAGTATAACAACAAACAAAAACCTCCTCCTCCTCCTCTTCTTCTTCTTCTTCTATCTTTCTAGCAGAGATGCCTTCTCGACTCCTACCATACAAAAGATGATGGAGAGGACGGAGCACAGCGCCAATTCACTCGATTACCCCATGTGCTCTGTCCTCTCAACGTGAAACCAGTTCAAACAGGTATGTGAGATCGAAGACTTCCAACTTTATTCCATCACCGGCATCCACTTATCATCATACATCTATTGGATGCTTGATGGAGATCGAAAGGATAACTTACTAACAATTAATTCTGCTTCAGCGGCAATCATCTCATCGTTCAAAAAGAACATGGAGAGGCAGGGCACCCATAAGTCCCTGACCTCTCAAAGTGAAACAAATAAAAAAAGGTATGTAAGATTGAACGCTTCCACAAACTTGTTATTTTTTTTCTTGAATTCACCATCATCATCCTTGATCAGTATGATCTATTATCCAATAGATATAGATACCTGCTAAGATTCACTTACTGACGATGGGATCTATCTTAGAACTTTTCGCCTCTTCACGATATTTTTAACAAAATCGGAGAGGACGGAGCACAGGAAACCCATCTTTCAGTCACAAGAGGACTATCCACACCAACTTCCATAGTGTGCTGTGCTCCGTCCTCTCAAAGTGAAACAAATACAATAAGGTATGTGAAAACAAAATCTTCCCCACTTACAGTTGTTGCTTACCATCATCGTCTTTGACCTCCGAATCAACCTGAACTTGATCATGTGCTAACACTCAATCCTCTCCAGAGCTTTGAGCAGATGAGAGAACGCGATGAGAGCGGCCCACCTCGGTCTCACCAACCGCAGGTGGTGCCGAGATTATCGGCAGGTATGTCCATCCTATCTGTCCCAATTCATGCTGAGAATTTTACTAACCATGTGAATTCACAGGCAATCAGATGACTGAAATGATGCTATCATACGATAAGCCATGGCGGAGTGGGAGCTGGTTCTCTGCAGTTGTCAGAACCCAGCAACAATCACAAAGTTTCAGGGAACCAGCTCCTACTCCTGCCTAGCTTAGCTCACAGGCTTTGAGCGCATCGATGAAAATCATCAGTCACTTGTGGCTGATGATTGAAGTCACCAGATGCGGCTCTCCAAATTCCAGCTGTCAACTTTGACTTGTGGCCTTGGAAGCATTGAGTTGCAGCCTGTTGCTCAGAGTGAGAACAGTGCTTATAGAAAGAGGAGGTCTGCTGGGAGATTTAATGGTGGTGTGTGCTGTGCGAGCTTCAGGTAAGACTCTTCCCTTAGCTCAGTCAAAGCAACACCTGCTGACTATACTGGTAGATAATGATATGACTGGGAGGGGAAGTCTGCGGGGAGATATGGTGGTGGTGTGGTGGGGGTCACCTCAAGTAAGTTTTTCTCTTGTCCGTCCGTCCTTCTTCTTTCTTCCTTCTTTCGATCCACTTAATTCAGCGTGATGTTCGTCACAAGACTAACCCATTCAAGCAGAAGACAGTGGAGGATCCCGACACAACGATACTGGAGTTGAGCCACCTCAAAAGGTTCGAACTCATCTTCCGAGTTCAGGTCAATAGAAATCTATCCTCGCGTACGATCTTTGCTAACGTGATCAAATAGCAGACAATCAGATAAGTGGAGAAGGCACCATGACGGAGCTGATCCTTTCAGCAAGGAAATATGGGCAACCAACAATCATTCACTACTCACCCAGATTATGGCCTGCGTAGTCTGATCAGGCGTAAGTGACATCCATCTCCCACACTTTCAAAGAACAAACTGACGAACTTAGTACTCCAAGATTTAGGGGCCTATTCGAAAATGCCTTCTTGTGCCGATTTCTGGGCTCTGTGTTCTTTCTCTGTTCGAGCTTCCTTTCAGCAGAGAGTGAAGCTGCCATCGCAAGATGAAAATTCAACCGAGCAAGAACAGAGAAAGAACACAGAGCCTAGAAAACAATGGTGCTCAGGCAATTTGCCATGTACCAACTGAGTGTTGGGGGTCCGGCTTGTTCTTACAATAACGACTATACCTGTGGTCGAAGAACAAAGATCCAACCAAATCCTAAGTACAAGCCGGACCCTCAACACTCAGTCCCGACTGTACTACAAGACAACACCCACCTTCTGCTAATGACTTCTCGACGACAATTCTGCAGCGACTCAATAGCACCACCCAGACCTCTCCAACCTCAGCAGCAGCACTCAAGTAGCACTAGTTATGGTTCTTGCTCCTATCTTGAACAAGTAAGTTGTCCCTCTGTTGTGGGCATAAAATCCGAGTAAAGGCTAACCCATCCATCAGATACTACGAGTGAACCAGAAAAGCATGGTGGAGATCAGGATGATGGTTGTCCTTGAATGAATATCAGTGGTAATGGACTGTGTAGTAGTACTTAGTGTTATTTAGCAATATATTCCTTTCTCTCTAGCCGTCTCCGGACGTGCCTCTGTCGATGTGAATTCTCAGAGCTATGATTGTGAGGTGGAATGATTCCAAGGTGCTGGTCTCAAAGTCAGTATGCTTCAGGTGATGTCGAGATTTCACACCACCCTTTTCCAACCTTTGCTAACGGCGCTTTTCTGCAGATCGATCTTCAATCTTCTGAGTTCTCGTCTCTAATTTTGGGAGGATGGACCACGGTGATACTACTCATATAACGAGTCCTCGATCTTTGTGAGTAGATTACTGATGCCTCAATTGCTACCGCTCGTATCCAGCCTTCTTCAGCTATTATTCCCACCTGGACTAAGAGCAACAAGATTTCAGAGTCTTGGGACTAACGAGGTCAACTCAGCAGGATCAAGGTTGGAATCCGCATTGTTGGTTTAAAGGTCCTAGAAGGACCAAAGTCGGTGCTGTCTTTGAAGTCCTCGTAGCCCAAGTTCTTCTTACTGTAAGTAATTCATTTGATGTCATAAGAGAAGCATTCCTGACTCTCCTAGCAGCGCTCAAAAATCTTGTGTAAGATGCTGAAAGCCAACACTGCGAGATGAAACTACTCCAGTGGTTCATCCACAGGAGTAAACTGGCTCAACTGGCTCAACCTTGAAGTGAAGTCCGCACGACACAAGCCAGTTGGCAAGATTATCACGGTAGTTGCAGTAGCTCCCAAGCCATGGTCTGGTTTCTCATCAAATTGCAAGCTTTCCAAATCATCAACCTGGCATGACCAAGCTCATCTTTCGCAAATCCAAGTTCCGCGGCTGTCTATCCCATTGGCATGAACATTTTCATGTATGAATCTTGATGGTTCACAATTCCTTGAGATACTATCAGGGGTGCCGACCAATACACGCTCACGTCTCAGGAATGAGAGAGCTTCTCTCAAATCATAGGCGGTGGTGGACTCCGAAGCTGATGATGATATGCGAGAGCCTAGACGCGAACTTGGGGTTTTACCACGATCAACACCAGCATGCCATCTTATGATAGACTTCTTGGGCTCGACCCCAAGAATTCCAAAGTCATGCGTTGCCCCCTAAAAGATCTCAGATGGTATGCAAGAGCCTGGAACCACGAACTTAGGCTTTCACCACGATCAACACCAGCACGCCGCCTCTTCCAGGGAGGCAAATGGTATGCAAGAGCATACAATGGGGAACTTGGGCTTCTTCCACAGTCAACATCAGCGATATTGGATACGGCGGTGCAAACATGTACATCACTGACTGCGGCTTGCCTGGTGTTTGCACCTATATCGAAAGCTATCTCCTGCGGATCAGCCAGAAAGTTTTAAGTCTCTGGAGGTGCCACGATTAACACCAGCAAGCCATTGAGGCATCTAACTTGCAAGCCCGATGCAAGTAATATGCCAAGTTACAATGTGACTTGGTTCAGCAGCAAATCCGTCGTGTATGGGATCTGGGACCAAGTCACATTGCAACTTGGCATATTCTATTTTGCTATCATAGTTTGTATATTAGTTCATTAGATAGTAATAAATTTCTTTTCCTTTAGCCGCCTCGGCGTGCACAGTAATGGTAGTGGTGTTGGTGATTTCTTGTGGTCGTGCTTGTATTCCTGCTGTGTTGGTAGGTACACTCCCAGAAAGCTCAATTCCACGCAATACATTCTCGTGCTAGACTGGCTAACATTTTTGCAGTTCTCTTTCAAGGTTTATTTGAGAAGGTTTTGTCGATGGAGGTGATTCCGGGATATATGCCGCCGCCAATACCTTTGGCTTTCCTGCTCCTGGGAGCATCAAATCCAGCGGAAGTCCGCAAATGATCGCAGAAAATGGGTCTTTCTCTGCTCAATCTTTTTCGGTAGGCTTAGAACATCGCAATTATTTTCGAGGGTACTAATTATGGATAGTGTTCAGTTTTATCCAATTAGTCAATTCAACGACCAAGAAGCTACACGACTTTGCTTACGAAATCTTTCTCGAAAGCTTCACTAGTAGCAATGGAGGAGTCTCGAACTCAGCGCGACAAGAGGGGCCAAGTGTCCCCGACTCAAGAGGAGTACCACAGTGTCAAGCGTCAGCCTCCGTAGCAGTTCTTGCGAAGTAGCTACACGACTTTGCTTATGACACCACTGGTGCTGCTTCTACGGCTACCAGCGATGAAAAGTGTACACATTGCGACCGGACAACAGCTTCCTCCGCCACCTGACCTTGCTCGAGCAAAAGTGTCGTTGAGGCAACGGCCGCCGCGAGAGCACGACCAGCTATCATCAAGAAGCTGGTCAGATATATGCAAACTACAATGAAATGATGGACCGCTAAAGTATGTCGTTAACCCATCATTGATGGCCATCGCTCCAGCTGAGATCAAGGAACGGCTTCCATTCAGAGAGTTGGAGATGTTGTCACTCCTCTTACGCAAAGCGCATACAAGTGGGGATATTGCAGAACTTCACGTGCCCTGCCCCTCAGGACGTCAAAGGAAGTAGTACAAATTTCCTCAACTTCGTTTTCCCAATCCACTAAATTTGTCGCTCTCTTTCGATTCTTGCTCTGTTGGAGGTTTAAAGTGCCCAAGACGATACCAGAAGATGCTAAGGCCGCTCGAGTCCCATTAAGAAGGAAGTATCAAGACTTAAGGAACTCAATGCCGAGGTCATGAGAACATAAAAACTCATGAAGAACTAGTCTGGAGGTAGTCATGCGGGCTATGGCAGTTGACTGGCGCTCTTCACACTTGCCATCACTCGTGGCCAACACAGAAACAAAAGATACAATTGTGATGAGTTCATCTGCAGCAAGATCCCAATCAGCCTGTGCAAGGTCGAAGTCGTTGTAATTTGATGACCTGATTGCTCGACTCTTGCGGCTGAACCTTGCTGCTTACCAACAAGACTAGACGTGCTTAAAAATCCTGCCAGCCACCCTGCTGCATTCCTTGCTTCGGGTGCTTCCGCATTCATGACCAGATCTAACGTAGCTATCGATGCTAGATATGGTTGGTTGAGGAGCCACTTCGTCCGGCTAGTGTTGATCTATGTTGTGTGAAGAGGTGTCGTTGATAGCTTAGCTGGAGTAAATGAATTTGAAAAGTGCTTGCTAGTTTCCCTGCGTGTTGCCAAATAACCCATCAAAGTGATATGTTGTGTTGCACAAGAGTTTTGTGTCATAGAGACCTTGTATGGTTCAGATTAAGGGGTAATCATTTGAGCGTCAAGGATCTAGTTTACATCCATGTCCTTACTCGTATTTTACCAATTACCCCGTACAAAAACACTGCTCTCCGCTTTATATTGACGTATATGAAATGTTGAAGTCGTCCTTAAGACGAAGGCCCTCCTTGAGCTTTTAAAATGATTTCATCCAAAGCTTCCCAAGCCTCTTCAACTTCTTTTAATCCTGGATCTCCAAGAAACAAGGGCATATCCCAACCGTGCTTCTTACCGATTGCAGTAAACAACTGGGAATCATGTGGTCCTAAATCCTATCAGCACAGATCCACATTTGTTCTTTAAAGGTGTTCTACCAACAACATTAACAGCTTGCTTTGCCATATAGTAAGGAATCAAGTCATCCTGATCCCCATGCACGATAATCGTCTTGCCAAATCCTTTCCAAACCTCACTTTCCAATCCCTGATCAACGACTTTCCACAACTCTGGTAATTTGTTCTCTTGGACTAACCATAAGAATAGTGAAGAACGGTCTTCGAATTCACCCTTGGGCAAAGGTTTGTATGTAGGATCACGAGAAAAGTTCGGAAGAAGAGAGGATGAGTTGAATATTGGGAAGAAAGAAGGTGTTGGGTTGATGCTTGGGGGGCCGGTGAGGAAATGCGCAAATCGAGATTCGGGATAGGGTGTTTCGTTGAAAAGAGTTTTGCTGCTGGAAAAATAATTTTTGGGGTCGTGGACGGTTGGACAGCCGTAGTATATAAAGACTGCAACTGGTGGAGGTGAGAGATGGGGTTTGGCAATGTATGATAGATAAGCACCTAGGAAACTTCAGTCCAGAGTTTCAAGCCATACCGATCGATAACCCAGAAGTACAAACCAGCGCTTGAACCCATGAGAATGATACTGATTTTCTCATTTTCGAGTTTCTTAAAATTAAGAAGCTCCCGGAGCCTTTTGTGTACAAAGTAGTATGCGGATATCACATCTTCCAACATGTCTTGAGCACTAGCTTGCGGCATGAGGCGATAATCTGCGCTAATAATGGGCCAATTTCGAAGTAGACAGGATTGAACGATATGAGGAGGAAGATGTTCTCGATTGAAACCAGTAAGTCCCCCACCATGGAGGTAAAGTACTGCGGTTGAGGCTGAAGTGAGAGAAGATGGGTAAATGATATCGACTTTTAGGTCGAGGTCATCGATACTTTTGAAGATGTGAGTAGATCTGGAAGACATGTTTCGATTTCTGCTACTTTCATGATTCTGACTTGAAGTAAGATATCTGGAGTCAAAGATATACTCTGTAGAATTAAGTGGGGTCTCTATGTAACTAGACTCTTGATGGTAGGTACCGAGGCACCTCGTTTTGTATATTAATCGAAGAACTGTGCATTTGATTACTTTTTCGATATTGATGATTAAACATCAAACTCTCCCGAGGGAAGGCTAGCAAGCCTTGATGATAGCACGTGCCATGATGTTCAAACATCCCGAACTTCATATTTGCAATTGGTTTGCAGAATTTCTAGCTTATATCGATATATGTATACTTCTTCCAGTGAGTATTAGTCTAATTTTGTTTTGTTGACCAAGACGAATAGACCGTTACCAAAGCCATATACTCTATCTCCATGATCTCGATTATCAACGAAATTAATATTGGTATCTTAATAGGTAGTCGTCTCTGTGGACAGAAGAAAACAGAGAGGTCTACCTCTGATTGAAATGTGCTTGAATTGGCTCTTTCTTGCTTGTATCAAAGACATGAACGCTATGAAAAAGAATGATTACAAGAGATGGGAATGATCAGAAGAGGAAGGAAGGGATGTCAAGTCGAGAAGTTGAATCAAATAAGGTTATCAGGTGATCTTGGATTTTGTTTGTTGATGGGTCCGAGTGCTGATCTAGGTATCTCCTCATCTCCTCATCTCCTCACCTCTTGAATTTGTCATTCACTGCTTCACATTGTTTTGTTACATAACTCAATGAGCTTATTGTTTTGCTAAAAGAGTTGATATCTAGGTACACAGGTCTGCGTATCTGTATCTCATGACTAATAAACATAAATGAAAGTTCAGAAACAAAAGTCTTTTCAGCAGTTCAATCGATTGACTTCCATCTCATTGTCCGCCGTACGCGTTCTCATTGTCATCTCATTCCTTTCTAGTCATCAAATCTCATGCACAGTTGCAGGCCAAATGTCGGATATGACTACAAGAGATAAATCTTCAGCATTTCAAAAATTCTCACCATAGCAATACACAACCAACACAATTTTCAAATTCCCTCCCATGAAAGTTTTCTTATTAGCCAACCCATATTCACTTCCCAGAGCTACCCCATGGTTTATTTGCTGAAGAAAGAACCTGGCCATTTCACTAGAGTGTATTTGTGAAGATGCTCTAGAAACGGAGTTGGCACCAATAGCTGAAGCTACAGATAGTTCTTGGTTTTATTGGCTGCAGCTGCAGCTGCAGCTGCCGCTGTCACTCACTTCTTCTTCTTCTTTGTCTTTTTTTTTGCAGGTTCTGCAGAGGAAGAAGCAGTTCTTTTTCCTACCGTCTTTCCAGTTGGGGGATTCGGAGCCGGAACATCTGGAGCCGGGGAGCCCGGAGGTGGAGGATTTTCAAAAGCCACTTTCTTCCCGGCGGGCTTCGTTGCCGGTTTTGTTACAGGCTTTTTTGCAGGTTTGGCAGCAGGTTTGGCTGCTGGTTTGGCTACAGGTTCGGGAGGTTTGGATGCAGGTTTACTTGCAGGCTTGGGGGGCTTATCATAACCCAAATCCTTTCTCATCACATCTAAAGCATGATTCCACCTGATTGGATCAAGTTCAATCTCCCAAGCTCTATCTATTGGCTCGAGATTATCATCATTAATCCTGCCAACATGACCTTCATAATCGATTATCCAAGTCGCAGGATTGTTAATGTCACCTTTACCCAACTCCACCACTATTTCTGTTGCGAAAAATGGAGGCATCTTAGGTGGACCAGCCTTTTTTGCTATATCTACCAGGACACGTCTCATGGGTAGAGAATGGCCAGACTCAGCTGGTTTAGCCACTTGATTCCCCGCGGGTTGGACAGCACTGCCGTTCTTTTCATCGTGCTCGACAAGCTTGGCCAACATCGAGACCTTCGTTCTTCCATAATCTTTGATGACCATGCCTCGAGCTTTGCAGTGGTTTCTTAGGTTTGCTATCATGAAATCTTCTGCTTTCATGGTAGGTCTATACTTGTATTTAGGATCTGATTTATTGGATGTACCTAAGAGGTTTTGTTTACCAGGCGGCGCTGAAGTGGCTGGTTTCTTCTTGGTACCTGAGGCTGGAATGGGGAGCAACTCGGGGAGCCTCCATGCTCTTTCCAAGTACTGAAGGTTACGAGGTTTGACTCTTCCCCTCGTTCCATCCAATCTTATCATGCGAGGGCGTAGAAATTTGAGTGGTTCTTGTGTGTCAACTAGAAATTCGCCATCCTCGAATTCGAAACCTCCAACAAACTTCTTTGCTGGGTCGTTTGGATTGGCGTATTTTGCATGGATTTTCGTGGTCGGCTCAATAGTACGGTGGACCAAGAAATCCTGCCATAGACCCTTATCGGTTTTTTTAACGCCAGTTTTTTTGATTATATTGGTAATAGTTGTGCCAGCAGCATCATGTGCAGTTCTGAGAACGTCTTTCGTGATCCTCTTTATACTATTCATTGGAACAATTCCAACGCGTCCTTCGTTCAAAACTCCATCCCAAAATGGGCCTCCTTGTACCCACATGTAACCATCCGGGGCATCTTCAATTGGAGCTATCGTTGGTTCCCTAACAAAATGACCAGTAAACAATCTAAGCTCTCTAGGATCTTGGTGATTTTCAAGGTCCACTTGATATCCTTCACTGTCGGCCGTAACTATCCAAACACCTTCCTCCAGATAAGCGTCAACCTCGTCTCCAAACCACGCTTCAGATTCGTCAATTAAATATTGATCTAGATTTCTATGCAATGCTGTTATGAAGCATGAAATTAGTAACTCCATTTCAAGGGACAATATTAGGGGCATTGGGGATTGAAGGCTGAATTTGAAAATGAAAAGTGCGTTCGAGAAAGAACAAATATAGAACTTAGATGAGAAAATGCCATCGGGTACGGAAGGAGTGTGAAAATATAGGCCGGTAACGTACTTGAAAATCCCATCCAGTGGCTTATAGCCTCATCACCACTATGAAGCGATCTTGTTTCAGTTTCTGCATTGTCGTTCCAAAGCCACAAGTATGGATTGACCCCTCTTCCCATATCTCGATCCTGCGTTGGGTCCTGGTGATCTACCTCCCATACCTTATTTTTGATATCCCATCTAACATTGAATCCGTGAACGAAACTCCCTATAACGTAATGCGTTCCGTATCTCCTGTTCAGCAATCTGAGGATCGGCAAGAGTGTAGTTATGTTGTAATTGTTTGGCTCGTCTGATATATACAACTTAGTTTGTTCCAGTATCTCCTCACGGGAAAACGGTACTCCTGTAGCAGCATCAAAGAAATTGATCATTTCAGCCTCTCTCATATATTCCATTGCCTCATCCCAGAATTCATCAGTTCCCACAAACTCTATCAAATCATTGGCGGTTGGATTATCTCTTAGTGGAACTGGTGTGCCCGCGGGGGCTGCAAGATCTCGCGCAGCGCCGTAACTGAGAGTCATAGCATGAATAGCACACAAATGACCTGCAGCAGAGGTTGATACTGGGTGGATCCCCGCGCCCAGTGTGGGTAGTAAGTTCCATCTTCCTACATCCGAAATTGTAACGCGTGGAGGAGCTAATCTAGCAGCTAATGCAATTGGATCATCTCGAATATCTGGTGCAGGTTCGAATGGTGGTGCTGCTGGTGGTTTTTTGGCGGCTGCTTTATCTGCCTCTGCTATATCTTCCTCTAGTAGCTGTTGCGCTAGTAGATCTGCCGCCGCTTGATCTGCCGCCGCTTGATCTGCTGCTGATAGCCCTGGCGCTGATGGAACTGCGGGCCCTCCTGGACCGAAGAACGAATTTGGCACCTTTGGTGGCTTTTTTGCCCCCATTCTGTCTGTAGATTATCCTCCAATTCGTATGTAGAATATATTTTTCTCCTAGATAAACAGCCTTCACTGAATTAATATCAAATTGTCATAACCCAAAGCACATTTTTCATAAGACGTTAAGAATCAAGATTTTATGTTGATTCCTTCTCTTTGTCGGCCTCCCGGACACCCCTTTATTTCGCGAGTGCTTCTTTGTTAGTGTAGTCTATAAAGAAAAATTATAGCATTCATTCCGCATTTGGATAGGCGAGGTGCCGAATTCTTTCAGAGAAATTGGAAATGAAAGGGAGAGTGGTTAAGCGTGTCAAAAATTAATTGTGGTTGTGATATTGGACGCTTTTGGAGTTGGGGGGTTTTTTGAAATTTTGGAATTTTGATATTGACTAGAAGTTTGTATTTATTTTTCAGTACTAAATCACCAAGTAATTTTAGAAGATAGACTGATTGATTGATTGGCAGATATCAATAATTGTGTTCGAAGCAGAGTGATCTCCTTGGTCCGCCAGTTCCTATGACAAGGCATACACGATATTGACCAAAATTATCTAGAACTTCTTTTAAAAAATTTACCCATGCACACGTTATTCAACATATCATTGACAAGATTGAAATGTTATACTCATTGATAGTTGCTGTTCGTTACTTTGCGCAATTTTGAACTCATACCAAACCCAAATTCTTTGACTTTAGTGAGGGTGAGGTGGTGATGATTTTTGTCCCTGATCGCTTATGTGGTACACTAATGATAACATCATCTCAAAATGTTTTTCAACAATACGTTTGTTACGTGAGTAACGTACTGTTGATGTGACTCAGTGCATATATATAGCGATCAATTTTGATGTAAACTATACAATTGAGCCATCTTCATCGTGTTGTCGACATGCTATCTTTCCACATATTACAGCACAAACAACCGTCCACTAAGTCGAATTTAGTTTACAAATCCTTCCACTTATTTTGAGATCCATTAAAAGAATAGAAGCATTCGCGGGGAGCGGGTAGTGTTTTGTTTGAAGGCCCGGGGCGATACAAGATACGGGTGGTCAACTCCGTCGCAAGGCGACGGCGCAGTGTAATCACTCCGCCCCCGTTCCGCCCAAAATGTCTTATGCCCCAAACTACTTAAAGTAGCTGGATCCTGTAGCACGGTATGTATCTTCGTGATCTTTGTAGTTCTTTTTCCCTAGACTAATATGGATACTCAAGAGTCGCCCAATCGAGGCATCTCACGTTGCGAATCAATTGAGAAAGGAAGTGAGCCTGGAACAATCACTACTGATTCTATTGGTATCAAAATTAGTGGAGAAGATTTAGATACGACCGAGCAGCAATATGTCACGGGTTCGAAGCTCCATTTGATTGTATTTTCTTTGACTTTGGCTTGTTTCCTCATGATATTGAGTTCATCGGTCCTGGCAACGGTTTGTAAATAATTCTTTATATTCCATGGGTTTTCTTTGCTTAAATTTACACTAGGCTATACCGCGCATTACAAGTGAATTTCATTCTGTGGAAGACATAGGTTAGCTGCAGTGCTTACTTCTTTCATTCCCTTGACTAAACATTCACAGGATGGTATGGAAGTGCTTATTTACTTTCAAAGTAAGTTTGCATCTTCATGAAAGAGAGCCACAGTATTGATTCTTGCGTCTAGCTGCGTCATGCAACCACTAAGTGGCAAACTTTATACCTACTTCTCGCTCAAAGTAAGACTAGCAATCCTTACAATATTCAAAACTAACTGATAGTCTAGTACACATTCCTTTGTTTCCTTGCAATATTTGAATTGGGTGCATTAATCTGCGGTGTATCAAAAGATTCAGATATGTTGATTGTAGGAAGAGCGGTTCAAGGGTGTGGTGGATCTGGTATTCTTAACGGTGCTCTAACGATTCTTGCTGCTGCTGCTCCTATCTCAAAACGACCAAGTATGTATTCTACTATCCTCTCCTTAGTACTTACAGTTTTTTCTAACCCACATACGAGTTCTTATTGGTATAATAATGTCTACTGCATCCATCGGGCAGGTTATTGGACCTCTCATTGGTGGTGTATTGACTCAACATGCTTCTTGGAGAGTGAGTAAATTTAGTGCTCTTCCGATTATTCCTTACTAACTGATTTCCTAGTGGTGTACGCATACCCTTAATCATTCAAGAATCAAGATACCACTAACATCTCTAGGCTTCTTTCTCAATCTGCCCACCGGTTTCCTAACCGCTCTCGTCATCCTCCTAATCCATATCCCCAGCATTCACAACCCTGTTCGCACTTCATGGTCTTCAAAAGAGAAATTCCTACACCTCGATCCATGTGGTTTTATCCTCTTCACACCCACCATCATATCATTTCTTCTAGCTCTCGAATGGGGCGGCTCTTCATATGCTTGGTCATCAGCTACTATTATCGGTCTCTTTTGCACCTCTTTTATTCTCTTTCTATTATTCCTATACTGGGAATCCAGGTTGGGAGAAAACGCAATGATACCACTTGATTTGTTGAGAAAGAGAATAGTATATAGTGGATGTTTAACGGGAATGCTCAATCAAGGAGGTTTAATAGTAATCTCATATTATCTACCGGTTTGGTTCCAGACTATCAAAGGAGTTTCGCCTACGGAAAGCGGGGTGAGAACGCTGCCGACTTTCTTGGCGACTATTGGGTGTTCGATTATAGCGGGGAGTTTGGGTATGTTCTTTTCTCCGTTGCATTGTTTGAATTGTTTGAATTGATTTAAGAGATATGACTGATGCGCGAAAGTTTCTCGACTAGGATACTTCACCCCTTGGGCGATTGCGGGCTGTGTATGTTCAGCTATCGGATCTGGTTGTATAAGTTTGTTTAACGTCAATACTGGGGCGGGTGAATGGATTGGCTTTCAGATTTTGGTTGGTGCTGGGCGTGGAATGGTTTCGCAAATGGTATGTATACATATTTCTGTTACTGATATCTGATATATACACCCTAGATCCCGTTCTTTCTTTCTACTCCTTGAGAACTTACCAATATTCCGTTAGCCCATAACAGCGATTCAAAACTCTCTTCCCGCCACAGATATCGCGATCGGCTCCTCCCTCGCTACCTTTTCCGGATACTTCGGTAGCGCAATTTTTCTATCCTTCGCCTCAACAATTTTTACAAATACTTTGATGAAGGAACTAGCTATATATGTACCAAATATTGATGCAGAAGCCATCATAGCAAGTGGTGCTACAGGGTTGAGGGATTTTGTGACGAGCGCGGAGTTGGAGGGGGTGTTAATAGCATACAACGAAAGCTTGATCAGGTGTTTTGTGAGTCGCTTCTTCTTTTAGCCCGTCAGCTTTTGTCTTCTAGGTGGATGTGAGAGGCGTGTTTGGATACAAATGATGGATGTGGATGAGTGGCCAATTAATCATATATTAGTATCTTGCAGCTGGAGGATCAAGTGCAGCGTTTTTGTGCAGTTTTGGATTAGGATGGGGAACGGTGAAGAAGAAGAATGAGGAGCAGGAAGGCGATTAGGAAAGATGCGAGGATCAAGCTAAAAGCAACGGTCCGGAGTCCACAGTGATGGAGGGAAAAGCTTGAAAGTTCGGGAGTTTCAGGACCTTGAATTCTTTCCATGTATGTTTTTGGGGTAGACAGTGTATATAAAAAGCTTTTGAATTTCATAGATGAAATATACTCAACCAGCATGGGATCACATTCAATTCAATTGAGCCCAGAAAAATACGGTTCTCATCAGGTAGTTCTGGTAGCTTTCTTAGAGTTTTCACCTCGATATATATAAAAGGAGCACAGGTGTCAGTGATCCTAATTACATAACGAATATACAGATCCATCCCTCATCTTCCACTTCTCCACCCACCTCATTATCTTCCATTAGTAAAGCAGTCGGTTCATCCACTCATTTCACTCTCATCTTCGCTTGAAAACTAACTCACACCTTGGAATTCCGCTAGTAAAATGATCCTTAACATTGCCAAAGAACTCCTCCTCATCAAACTTTACATTCTTCGGGAACATTACCTCGTACTCAGCTACCGATCTTCCAATCACAGAACGCAGTTCCATCATTGCGAGACCTTTTCCGATGCAATTGTAAACACCCATAGAGAATGGTAAGTATGCTGACTTATTAATGATGAGATCCGAGCGCATCGTCCAACGCTCCGGAATGAATTTGTTCGGATGCTTGAAGTTGCGAGGATCTAGAATTAAGAGTTAGAAGTTCAACATTGAGAGAGCAAAAAGTAAACGCGGATTGTTGAAAGGAATACTTACCACGGTGAAGTTGCCAGGTTGCGATACTAACAATTGTATCGCCAGGTATATATACCGGTCCAATAGTCAGTCCCCCCTTGGGAGTGACTCTCTGAGAGTTGAATGTAACAGGAGCGTACAATCTTAGTACTTCTTGAATGATGCCATCAAGTAATGGAGTTGATGTTCCATTACTATATGTACCATCTTCAAACATTGGTCTCAGCTCTTCAAAGAGTCGAGCTTGATATTCAGGATAATGGGCGAGATGAATGAAGATTACGGTAAGGGCTGATGCAGTAGTATCACTGCCTGCTCCAATGATTACGCGAGAATCGCCGTTGAGAAGAGCGCGTCCAGCAGGAGTATTTTCCGTATGCTGTATGAGATGACCTACTATATCTGGCTTGGGGTTCTTCATCTGTTGAATTATTAACCCATCTATATTTGATAGGGAGGATCTGGAAATCAAACATCTCTTCGTGCCTCCACCTGAGAAGCCGACCAATCATTAAATTCCTTCATTGGCCCACCAAGAAAACTTAGCACGTCAATAACTGTGAACATCCATGGAATATGAACTACCGCTCCAAGAGCAGAAATACCAGATTGAATATTATCGAGAACTTTCTTGGCTGCAGCTGTTTCCTTTCCATTCAAGAATTCAGTGTGGATACCAAATGCCAATGCACTCATCACATCGTAACTGTATTGGACACATAACTCATTAATTACTAATGGATCTTCACCACCTTTTGACAGACGAGCAAGAAACGATGTGGTGAACTCTGCAATGCGGGGTCCATAATCAGTGAGAGCTGGAGTTTAATCATCAGTCACATGACATCCGAAGAGTAAAAGTGGATAATCCAAATACATTGCTTAAAGGCCAAGTCCCAGATCTTTCTTCTTTTTCTGTGGAAGTCCGAGTCTCTCGTCGTATGCAAAGATTCTGGGGACGTCGAGCCATAGAACGGCCCTTTATGCAACTTAGATGAAGCGCCAAGAATCACACTAATGGCTGCAGGATCGAAAATTATGAGTTCGCGAGGTCCTTGACATTAATTAAGTTTGGATGTATCAGAAAAGTTGCTTCTTTTGGATGTCATTACCTGTCCTGACATAATCCCCATACTCCTCCTTCAATTTTCCAGCAACTTGGTACCACCTAACTTTCGACTCGATAACTTTTCCCAAACTCCAAATTTTGGAGAGTCTAGCACCAAAAGGACCGGGGAAATTTCGTAGCGGATGGAAATAGGCTCGATAAACAAGGATATTTGTCCATAGCGAAAGGATGGTCGTCGCGATAAGGCCAAAGGCAAGTCTTTGAGCTTGCCAGAATGTTAGGACATCGGCATCGTTATCATATTGAAGTAGTATCGAGAGGATAATGTGGGATGCTATGACCGCAAAAAGAATGGAGAACGGATAACGATCGAATTCCCTGTTCCTTACGATATTGTGGAAGAATGCACCTGCTGCAATGGCTGTGATGTACAAGGCCGACATTGTTGCTATTGGTGACGGTTTTATCCAACGAACAACCTCGTTGGTAGTTTACAACGAAGAAAAGCAAAAAAGAGGGAAAAATCAATCATGCAGCGATAACTTGGACCTCGAAATATGTCGTCCGAAAAAGGAAGGTGGAGAAAGTATGCACGTAAGCATGCACGTTGACAGCAGGCTCTCTTCCGTATGGAAGAGCGTTGTGAGTCGTGACCTTTTCTTTTCTTTAGATGACGACGAGCGAGTGGGGTCTGACTATTTTTGATCATGATCTATCTGGCCGTTGCATAGTCTAAAATTCATTGTTCTTTTTCTTCTTGCAATTCAGCTCGTCTTCATTCAACTAGTATCAATGACTATTGATATGGTAAAATTCGTGAATTCATTTCCCGATAACTTAGGTTATGCAGGAGAGAAATATGACCTCCACATCGGGCTAATCATACATACACTTTCAGCTACAACCCATGTCGTTATTCGCCTGCCGAGTCCCGGGTCTCACAAACTCTCAAATTCTTTTTTGGAAAAAGCAGTATACTCTGTATCCGACTATTAGACTATCATCTATTGGAAAATTTTGGTCGCATTCGGGATGCCGACAATGATGATCAAGAATCGAAGTCGTTTCTTGTTCTGACATATAGTCAAGAATGTATCCTCCTTTGGATCTACTCTTCGTCGAGTATGAACATTCTTTCAAGCAAGATTCAAAGCACGAAGAGTAAATATGTCAACCGGACTCCTTCCAGCGCCCCCTGGTATAACACCAGATTTAAATCCATCTGCTCTGTCAAGTACCCAAGTGGCTTTCATTATTGCATACACCATTACACTTGGTCTGGCTAGTAGTAGTCTTGGTATCCGATTGTACACAAGGATTAGTATCCTAAACTCTTTTGGTTTGGATGATGGTAGGTTTTCTGTCTACGGCGGTCGACGAGGATGCTAATCTAGGATATAGTTGCGATTATTCTTTCATATGCATGTTCAATTGCATATTTTGCTATCACTGTTGATTGTGGGTAACAGGTCAATTTACTTAAAATAGAAGAAGGATGCTGATTGATGGCTAGGCATGAGATATGGATTCGGTAGACATCTATGGGAAGTTACTGCTCAACAGATGGCGCTCTATCTTACAGTTAGTCAAGGCCTCTCAATTCATACCCCATCTTTTACTTACCGACCTAGAAACTCAGCCCTATGGTAGCGACCTACGCTTGGGCCCCCGCCTTCACCAAATTATCCATTCTCATCCTGTAAGTTTCTTCCCAGACAATGTCAAAGCATTCGATGAACTAAGTACTCCCAAGCCTTTATCGACTCAATCCAAGCATCTACTTCCGTGTAGGCTGTTGTCTCGTCGCCGGGATAATCATAACCTACACTCTTGCCATATCTCTAATAATAGCTATTCCATGCGTTCCCACAAACCCCGCGAATGGTGCATGTCTCAACCAATGTGGGCTCTGGCAAGCAATCTTCAACATTCTTACTGATGCAGCCATTCTTATACTTCCATCACATATGCTATATCTTTTGAAGCTGCCGTTGAGGCAAAAATTGGCGGTTGCATCGATTTTTTCGACGGGAATTTTGTGTGTTCAACCCCTCTCCTTACTTCACAAACACTGTTTGAGAAAGCTCTTTCACTTGTATTTGGAAGGCTTTGCTGACATAATTATTGATAGTGTGATAATCATCTGTATAGTTCGCATAACATACATCATGGCGCTTCAGAATAATCCAGATGTACTATACACTCAAGGCAGAGCAGCAGTATGGTCGTTCGTCTCCCTCTTTCTTTTGCTATCCTTCCTTGATCTTCATGCGTCTAACTTCTGACTTCCCGCACTCAAAACTTTAAAGACTAACCCAGACTGCAACGCCAGATCCGTAGAAATAAACATCGGCATTTTCTGCAACACCCTTGTCGTACTCCGTCCTTTCATCCGCCAATACTTTCCAGGTCTCTTCTCATCTCACCTCATATCTGACGATCCTCGTCCAACACCCGATCCGGAAGCAAATCTCGAATCTAGAAAGCGAAGAATTGGAAAATTGAGGAAGAAGAATTCGGTAACTCTTACAACGATGGATCATCAGATGGATACAATGGATAAACAATCGGGAACAACAAGGGAGTATGAGGTGAGTGTTGAGAGAAGTGGTGGCGAAGGAACTCGTGATGAGAGTTCGGGAAAAGAGAGGGAGAGGGAAGATGAAACGGAGAGTATGGAAAGAATGATTAGGCGGGTGAATGTGGATGGAGGTGATAGACTGTGATGGGAGGATGAAAGGGTTAGTGATTTGATCGGTCACTGGTAGATATGAAAGGAAGTAGAGGGAAAGGATATGACCGCTCACTGTCAGAGATGAAAGAGTGCCGGAATACACTGCGCAAAAACAGCAGATGGTCTTGCACATTCACTCGATACATGAGCTTCAACAAGATACGAAACATGGGACACCAATAATATCCTCGAAAATCGCCGAGGATGATGGGCTATCGCGGCTTACCAGGAAAACAGCATGAAATGATACAATTGGATTGGACGGGTTGAAAATAGACAAAAGACGAAATATAAGGCATTTGGTTGGGTAATAGTGCGAGTTATATATTTTAAATTGAATATTGTGCATGAGTACTTCATTGTTCGAAAATGAATGGGTATGTAATAATTTTGGGTATATTTGAAAGAATGAATGTATTTTTATGGCAAAGAAAATGAGGTTTGATCTCGGTTTTTGGGTGGTATGGTGGACTTCGTGAGACCGGTATGGTGAATCAATTTCGTTGATGGAGGATTATGGGGATATGGCAGTGTGAAGTGGAGTGACTGTTGCCTTTTGTAAGTAATGAATAATAGATGTTTTTTATTTATAGATCTCCGCATCATGCGCCACTTGGTGCATTTTCTTCAAACCTGATTTGATTAGGTATGTTTTTTGATCCTGAATTTTTCAAAGAACATATACCGAACAGCAAGACGAGAAGAATTATAATCATACTATACATATTCTCAATCTAACTTCAGATCTATCCGCGCCACTCGACGCTCTAACAAAACTCCAAACTTCTATAAACAAATTCTTCCTTCCAATCCTTCATCTTTGTGTTGTCTCGAGAATCCTACCACTAGATGATTGAGGAAACACCAGGTTGGATTGTCTCCAGTTCCCTCACTAATTGATCCCATACCCTCTTCTGCAACTGCATACCCTCGGGTCCTCTTACAAGTGGACCGGTCCTATACTTGGCATTAGCAATGTTTACTTTCAGAACAATCTATCATCCACTTCCACACTCCTTCACCCCAATAAACAAAGAGTAAAAAGAGAGATACATACTCAGCAATCAAACAATCAGCCATATATTCCCCATGACTTTCTTCCCCCGCCGCAATTCCCGCCACCAAAGCTCGACTCCCTACTTCCGTGCTACGTGCAAGCAGAGTACTCAAGAGCCAATTTTTGACTCTATCAAATCCCTTATTTTCGCGAAAGAAATCGGATTTGCAAGCTCCGGGCGTCATGCAATTGACGATGACAGATGGAGAGATGGACTCCGGGTCACGAGTAAGTTTTTGAGCTAGCTCGCGGACTCCGAGCACTTGGAGAAGTTTTGTGGTGGAGTATCTGATTATTTTTAGTATGTGGGTTTTATAATGGGGGTTTATGAGCTGGAGTAGAGATGAAAGATGGCTAACCTTTCCAAATCCAGTTCTGATGTTTTTTCATTGTTCAACGCCTTAAAAATATCCTTCTCTTTCCTTTCTTTGAATTTGGCAATGCAATGCAAATCCGAAGCCACAATCGAGATTCTAGGCTGGATATTGAATTCCTTCGCTGATTCCTTCAATTTCGATAATATCCCCAGAACTAACTGAAAAGTCCCAATTATATTTGTCATAACCGTACTTTCATATCCTTCCACCAGCTTGAAATATTTCGTCATAATCCCCGCATTAGCAAGCACGGCATCAACTCTGGGGAGTTTATTGACTTTTGCGCAGAAAGCTTGAATAGATGATGGAGATTGCATATCCAGAGACCAGACTTCGATACTGGATTCTGGACGACGGGTACTGGCAAGGATGGATGCTTTTGCGACTTGACCTTTGGATTGAGAACGCACGGCGAGAATTAGGAGGTGGGCATTAAGACGGGAAACGTGACGAGCGGCTTCGAGACCGAGTCCGGTGTTGGATCCGGTTATGATTATGGTTTCATCTGTGAAGTCGCGGGTTGGGATAGGGAGAGTGACGAATAATTGGGAATAGAGGAAGGAGGTGAACCAGCCCATGATGTTGGTTAAAGGAAGAATACAAGAAAACTAAACAATGTATTCAAGCACGAAAGTCACTGCTCGTCTTTGATAACAGGTATAGAAGTTTATAAAAGGTAGATGAAGGAGAATACAACGAGAACTGAGAGAGGTACATGGTTAGTTATACATATATATATATGTACAAATAACAGGCAGGAACACAATGGTATCATTTGCGTCATTATATTTATTTTCGTACAATTAGTACTCCTACAAACACACAAATTACAAATTAACAATCAAAAGCGGACGAAAATGCGGACGATATGTCTGAGAAGTACATTGAGTCTTCAGCTCGGACGCTTATGTAAGAGTTTGAACCAATTAGACAATGCTTCGGACGAAAGTTCGGACGAAGTTCACTTTTGTGCTTATGATCTAGTCCCGACAAGGTTAGTGTATACTCATACCCCCTCCTGATCAGCCGTCCAACATTAAACGGTAGAATTATCGTTGCTGTTGATAATCAAAACGATCTCTTTCATCCATCATGGACGAGAAATCATCCGGAACCCCCCTCTCAAAGGAATTCACGTGAAAATGCCACTTCAATCTCATCCCACCCTTCAAAAAGGTATGCGAAAAGGAACACATAGTTGTTACGAATGTCGGAAACGAAAAGTTCGATGTATCTTCACGAAAGAATCTACTATATGTGGAAATTGTGAATTGAAAGGTCGAACATGTACTGAGCAGAGAAGAGAATTGATTCAAGCGGAAAATGTTGATACGAGAGAGAGTCTCAGAGAGAAGATTAAGAGGCTCGAAGCGGTTATTGAAGATTATGGTAGGAAGAGTAGTAGTACTGCTCCTGATGAGTTGAATAGGAATTTGAATATTGAGTTGGGAGATGTACGGGAGGATAAGCTCGGTTCGGAGTCCCCTCCGTCAAAATTGGGGGCGAAACGTACACCAGCATCTACTCCATCATCACTTGAGACTCTAGCTTTAGTTGATAAAACTTCCTCTCAAGATATCGATCCCATCGTAACACTTTTCCATAACGCTATCGTGAGCTTTACTTTTTTTTCACTGTTTTCAAACCTTTAGCTACTAAGATGTCGGATAGTGGAGAAGCCATAGCTCTGATTTGATTCCCGAACGCATTTCTAAGCTTGACAAAGCTGAAAATCTAGCAACTGCGAAGAAACATATTCGTACTCGCGAATCATTACTTTCTGGTCTTATTTCCCCAGCACTCCGTGAAATAGTGGTCAACGCGACATGTTCATGGTGGTATACATGGTAAAAGCATTTTTGACTCCCAATCATTACTTGATTCTAATTACTAAAATCCCGACAGGCGACCACTTGGTTCCATACTCCAATCATCAACCGGTAACGCGAATTCAACACTTCCAGATTTTATACTCTGGGCCCTTGAATCACCAGATCCATCGATCATTGGTATAGCAATACTTTGTATTGCAGTTTGTCTTCAACAATTAGATACTAGAATCCATCAGTATATTATTCGTCAACTTCCTTCCTTACCCGGTACACTGTTTCAGGAATACTTTGAAAAAGTAGAGAGGCTTATTGTGAATGATGGGGATTATGCTAGTACAAAAGAGGGTATTGAGACAATTGTCTTTGCGGCCAAGATTTATAGTATGTAATTTCAATTTCTCTTTTTTGTGGTTGAGGAACATGATTTTCTAGATTACTCTCTTCGACAATCAGTGTTTCCATGCCGGGAGAGAAATTCCAGACCGGATTCCATCTTCGATAAGTTTCGACCTTGAGAGAATTGAACTCTGAGCTGATAATTGACTCACTGAGAGTTTATTGACTTTAAATCCCCCCCCCCCGTCTTTCGAGCGCAGCGAGCTAAGGGGGTTTGGGGGCTTGCCCCCATAAATAAAACCCAATTGAAAATGACGCTCCGCTGGCCCTCCGGGGGCCACTGCCGTGGAGGCAGACTAGGATACAGATAGTAAATGGATAATCCAATATAGAAGATGAAATCGTAGTTCGAATTCCTTCTATACTAGATTATAGGAATGAACTTCCAAAACCCGTATTATCTTCTAAGCATTTCTCGAACTCCAAAACTCTCATAATTCCCTCTTAACTTATATATCGTTCAAATCACAAAATACTGACTACCCCTAGTGAATCTAGGTCTCAACAGAAAATGCTGGATTTTAACCCACCAAGCAATATCCTATAGCCAACTTCTCAATCTCCACCGTCCACATCTTTCCACCGACAAGAATTTGCTGGAAAGAAATCAAAGAATACAATCTTGGCTCTCATTATGCGCAGGAGATGTATATCTCTCACTTCTTCTCGGTCTTCCTTATGCTGCCGATGGTCGTACCATTCCTACCACTCATAATCAAAATAACCCCACCGCACAATTCCATCACAATCTCATAATCCTCTCCTCCAAAGTAATCGATCGAAATCAACGGGGTCTACACCTCTCCATTCCCCACACCAACAAAATCCAAACCTCCCTCCACACCACAACCCAAACCCTCCCCCCCTCATTCTGGGACCCCCAAACCTCCCTCTCCCAAAACAAAATCTCCCGCCCAGAATACCTCGAACAAATCGCCGCCCAATGTTGGAACTACCACCTCCTAGTCCTCCTCCACATGCCCCTCATGCTCCAATCCATCCTCGACCCCACCCTCGAAACCCACCGAACACAATGTCTCACCGCCGCAAGAAACCTCCTACGAATCTGGCACATCATGCGCTCTGATATGCACAGCGCATTCGAAATGGTAAAACTAATCGACTACCAAGCATTCGTCTGTTCTACCCTCTTAATCCTCAGCATGCTCGGCTACGGAAGCTGCGAGAATGGAGGAAGAGATGAACATAACGATCGAGAATTAATCGCGCGAACGATCGCAACGCTTACGCAAGCGAGAAATTCACTCGGGAATTTAGTCGCGAAACAAGCGGTGCAGGGATTAGAAAGTTTGATGCAGATGGGGAGGGAAAATTGTCCGAGGAGAGAAGAGAGGAGGGGTGATGGTGATGGTGATGGTGATGGTGAGGATTTGTCGCTGGGGAATCCGTACGCGAAAATCGTGGTGCCGTATGTAGGTGTGATTACGATTTCGCCGGGGGAGTATTATAGTTCTGTTGAAGCTGCAGTTGATGAGGTTGTGGAAATGCAAATGCAAACGCAAACGCGAAGTCAAAGTCAAAGTCAAAGTCACAGTGCGCCATTTTCATTTTCGCTAGATAGTAATCCCAATCCCAATCCCAATCATGAGGAATTGCAAAACGGAGATGCATCAAATCATCATAATACAAATACAAATACGCGATATGAAGATACACTTGGAGAAGCGAGGGAAGGACCGGTAGATACACAGGGACAGATACAGATACAGATGGAATGGACATCGATTGATTTTGATTGGGCGAGTAATCTTACGGTGGGATTTGAAGATGATTGGGCGTGGTTGAATGGGTTGGGGTGTTGATTTTGGGGGTTATTGTGATTGTGATTGTGATTGTGGGGTTTTAGTGGTTGGTTATGGAAGGGAAGTGAAGGGAAGTGGCGATTTTGGGGGGG